>PVJI01023879.1:0-22834 GCA_004026765.1 Micronycteris hirsuta
TGAAAAGACTGCCATGAACCACATGACCAATCAAGATATCGGGCCATTTCTCGAAGGAGCTCTTACTGGTTTCAAAAGTCAACCTTAATTCCTTAAGGCTTTCTGGCGACACCCAGAGTCCAGGCATGACTCTCTTGATCATGGCATTTCAGACAAAGACTTGGTTAATAAAAACACATTTGGAAACTGTTGCTATTGTAAACAGAATAGATTCTTATTGGGTTTATGCAAGCAAACGTATTGCCATGGAAATAATACTCACTCATTAACAGTTGCCGAATTCTGGAGGGATTTGGTAGGGAGAAAAATATAAATACTTCAATATTGTTTATGATTTACAAATTGTTCTAGGGGAAAATAAACAAGTTTCCTTATATCTGGAAAACAAAAATATTTGAAATTAACAATATTTGAATCACTGTTTATTTGTCTTGATTACTTGCTTGTATTTCCATGAATCCAGTTATTCCTTGGGATTCCATAAATCTTCTTTTACTTCAATGACAATACTTGCTTAGGTACAGGCGATTTAGAGTAAGTCAGAGTTCTTTTCAAGAACCTTTCTAAAGATACATTTGCAAACGTGTTAGAGTAAAACAATGACTATTAATGACAAAATTTAAAATGATATGATTATAGTTTTTATTATAATGCAACTGAT
The DNA here is from genome assembly GCA_004026765.1 of Micronycteris hirsuta. NCBI lineage: Eukaryota > Metazoa > Chordata > Mammalia > Chiroptera > Phyllostomidae > Micronycteris > Micronycteris hirsuta. Next base: position 662 of record PVJI01023879.1, read on the forward strand.
AAAGAACATTGCTTCTGTGTAAGATATAACATTTGTAAGGTAACAATTCCTTGGTAAGTAATAATTCCTAAGAAATGACATAAAAATAATATAAAGTGCATATTTTTAGAATTAACACACAATCTCAAATGGTATACCAGATTTTAAAACACTGTACATGACTTATCAGAAGTGTGCATTGAGCACTGAAACAATTCATAAATTCCCCATGTGTGGGTTACAAACACCCAGAGTACCACTGCTTGATGTCCCCACAGGGAATCATCACTATCGGTTTGTCCCGTGTCACTGACCAGACACCTGTTACCCCTGAGAGTTTCCTATTTGAACTTGACTCTGAATCTTTGTAAGTTCCTCCCTGGGGCAGGTTGAAATTTCTAGAAAATTGACTTTGATAAAAATATATATGTATACAAATAGATTATAGTTATTATTATTCTGTTTGCCAAAGCTTCCCATGTAATTTTGAGCATATTAAATAGGCCTAAGAAAAACTTTTCTTTTATAAGGAGAGAGAACAAATCCTTTAGATATTCCAGGGCCCATTGGAACACCCCAAAGTCATTTCTTAGTTTTTAAAATTTAAACTTTGGGAAGGATGTCAAACAAGCTTAACTAAAAGATTATAACATAATCTTGTTATTATATATATATATATATATGTGTATATATATATATATATAGTAATAACTTAAAAAGTCATTAATCAAATTTAAAACTGGTTTTGATATCAAATAATTTGACCAAACCACAGTATCCTGCTTAATTTATATTAGTATTTAATTTCTTTAGGCCAATAAAATACACCCTAGCTATGCCATCCAGAGGCAGAAAACATACCACATGTAATACACAGACAAACACATATTACATAAACAGCACACCCCTGAAGACCGAACACATAAAGACCATACACACAATTTGAATTCATTTTTGTAGAGAAAGCACAAGATTTTTAAAATGTATTTTGACAACTTTTAAGAAGACTGGGAAAAGGGATAGAAGGTCCTAAATATCAAGCAAGAAGACCTCTTGAGACTCTCCGTGGAAGCTTCAAGGACTGTGAGTGAGCAGTGGAAATAAAGTCTTGGCTTCAATCCAAGGAGTCAAGCAGCAGGGGAGAGCCTGGGCGGAGCTGCTTTGACCCCCTGAAAGGTCAGAAACCTGCTGGTGGGAGATAAGCGCCCCAGATAGAGGGCGGGAGTTACAGCAACGAAAACAGCCCCAGGGCCCAGCGGAGTCAAAGAACGTCACCGCAGAGAAACGAGGTGGAGGAAAGGGTTCTGGGGCCTGACTGAGGTTTTTTTCTTTACAAACTTAAAACTTTTAAAAACTTTCACAAACCTTTTTGTAACTTTCACACACTTTGTATCTATACAGAAATAACAACACCTATTTTATTTTACTTTTTTAAAGATTTTATTTTATTTTATTTTTAGACAGAGGGGGAGGGAGGGAGAGAGAGAGGGAGAGAAACATCAATGTGTGGTTGCCTCTGGTGCACCCCCTACTTGGGACCTGGCCTGAAAACCAGGCATGTGCCCTGACTGGGAATTGATCTGACGGCCCTTTGTTTGCAGGCTGGCACTCAGTCCACTGAGCCACACCAGCAAGGGCCAGAAATAACAATCTTTAGAATAATTCACTTTAAATCCTTACCTTTCAAAATTGCATTTTTATGCCTTAAGCCTTCTATTAATAAAATCATATAATTTCTTTCCCATTGAATTTGAACTTTTAACTTTTTGAAACCTCAATTTCTAATGATAAAAGGTAAGCAAGTGGCATTCCCTTGATTGACTTTTATGAACACATTTGACCTTTAGAAATATAGTGTCTTATATTGGCAAATACATTCTCACTTTCAAGAAATATACGTCCAACAAAGCAGAAGATATTTATCTACATTTCCAAGTCCATTCTATAGGCAAAAGCAGGTAGACTTAAATTAAATTGATTTGCTCAGATATAGCTAAAGTTTTCTCCTTTTGTGATAAGAATTATTTCTCTAAAATTTGTCTGAAGAAAATACTGCCAAGTCTGATCTCAGTTTGGGAGAGGTCTGACTTTGAAAAGGGAGCCTGGACCCGAATAATGCCCTACAATCCAGCAACCTCACAGAGAGGGAGTTGGGTCACAGGCTTAGGTGGTTCCTGACAACCAGAACAGGAATGGCCAGGAGAAGCCCCATCTGAAGAGGGAGCAGGAGGAGAGGTCTGAGGGGAAGTGAGGAGGAGAAGTAGGGAGAAGAGATGGAGAGGGTGTTAAAAAGTTAGTTGAAGGAGCAGAAAAGCAGCTTGAGTTTAAAATGCCACCTTTTTCTCTGCATTGAGAGGCAAGCCCAATTGTTCCCAGGACCGAGTCACTCTCAGGTCTCCAGGAAGAGAATGTGGAGTGTTTTACAGTCTGGGAGGACGGGTGCGTGTTAAGAGTGAGGTACACTGGAACTAAGAGGCATAGTTAGGGGAAAGATGCCTGGAATCCCTGGAATCTCAGCTGAAGGTTAAAATCTTGTCTGCTCTGGAGAACTAAACCTAAGTATGGGATCGAGATGGTGACAATGAAGGTCAAGTTGGAGGTTAGTATTATAATTGAGAGATCTATTCATTGGCCAGACTTCCTGGTCATTGAATTTGCACTGAGGACAGGCCATGTTGCAATAGAAAATCAAGTGCTTACACTTGAAGTTGGTAAATCCCAGAGCCTTCAAGTTCTTTTTTTTTAATTAAATATATTTTATTGATTATGCTATTACAGTTGTCCCATTTTCTACTCCCTTTTATTCCCCTCTGCCCTGTACCCCTATTCCCACCATCATTGCCCCACCTTAGTTCATGTCCATGAGTCATACATGTAAGTTCTTTGGCTTCTCCATTTCCCATGCTATTCTTAACCTCCCCTTGTCTATTTTGTACCTGTCATTTATGCTTCTTATTCCCTGTATCTTTTCCACCATCCTCCACTCTCCACTTTCCCGCAGAGAACCCTCCATGTGATCTATATTTCTATGAATCTGTTCCTGTTCTAGTTGTTTGCTTAGTTTGCTTTTGTTTTTGTTTTTTTACATGCAGTTATTAATAGTTTTGAGTTTGTTTCATTTTACTGTTCTATTTTGACCTTCTTTTTCTTAGATAAATCCCTTTAACATTTCATATAATAAGGGCTTGGTGATGATGAACTCCTTTAACTTAACCTTATCTAGGAAGCACTTTATCTGCCCTTCCATTCTAATCGATAGCTTTGCCAAATAGAGTAATTTTGGATGTCAGTCTTTGCCTTTCATGACTTGGAAGACTTCTTTCCAACCCCTTCTTGCCTGCAAGGTTTCTTGTGAGAAATCAGCTGATAGTCTTATGGGAACTCCTTTGTGGGTAACTGTCAAGTTCTTAAGTAAACATCCCAATGGGGAATCCTTGGGCAGGGTCAATTGAGTATTGCCCATGGTAAAAGGGACGGCTATCTCAGAGATGAGAACAAATGGGGTGGGGGGAAGGTTTGAGAAGGGCATCCCCAACTCAAATGACCTAGAGATCTTTGTCCAGAGCTGAGCATCCTCAAGCCTGAAGGAAGAATGAACATGAGGATCTGCCTCAGAGACAGACATCCCTGAGCCCTGACAGCAGACCAAACCATGAAGATCTGTTTCAGAGGCAGGCCTCTCTGGGCCCTGAGAGTAGACCAAACCTAGAAGGCAGACAGTGGGAGGCGTGCCCCCCAGCTGAAACCCTGGAAAAGAGATAGATCCAGTATTGGGGCTTACAACAATGAGACAATGGGAAAAAATTATCACTTTTGATAGGATGTTTTCCTTGTCAGATCCAGAGAGACTTACCAATCACTGGCCATGAAGATGGGTAAGGAGAAGGCTGTCCACAGAGTCTGGAGAAATAGAGAATCATTACAATACTCTCTCCAAACATCATAGAGACAAGGTTGGGGAATTAGCCTGGGTCAAGCTTCCACTGCCCACTGCTCACCTAGTCGCAAGTCTCAGGAGGCCAGAGAGAGCGAGAAATAGAGAATGCCCCCATACAGGTCCCCAGTATGTTTGGGGGGTCAGTGACAAAGCTGTGAAAGAATTCACAAAGAGAAGTAAATGCAGAGAGTAAATGTTTTTATTTTTACTTTCCAAAGGGAGGGAAAGGGCTAGGTGCAGATGAAAGTACCAGCCCATAGTGGTAGGGCTTCGGGCTTTTATCGGGTAACGCGTTATAGAGCAGGATGTTCAGTTGGGCTGCAACTTGTTTGGATGTTATCTTTGGTGCAGGGTCCAGTGGTCATTGCTGTCTTGTGGGTCCTGTTTTGTAAGTTCCTGGAGCCTCTGTGCCTTCAGGGCGCTTCCAGTAATTTTCTAGTCCTGAGGATAACGGCTCATACAACAAAGGGTAATTCATGCTTATGGGTTCCAGCTAGCTCTGGGAAAGAGGGCCTGAAAAATAGGCTTTTGTCCTATTAATACTGTTTCAGGAAAGGACTTCACACTGCCAGTTTCCCCTGGAAGGGAGTTTCCAGGTGTCCCCGCACTATTAATAGCAAGACAGTAAACAAATGGGGTTACGAGTTAATTTTTTTTAATCCATTGTTGTTCAGTTATGTTGTCCCAGCTTATTCCCCATTGTTCACCCCAAACCCATCTCCCTCCATTCCCACAGTCAATCCCCTCCATTGTCCATGACCATGAGTCCTCTATTCATGTTCCTTTGCTTGCCCTTTTTGCCACTCTGCCCCTCTCCCCTCTCCTCTGGTCACTGTCAGTTTGTTCTTTATTTCCAAGTCTCTGGTTCTATTTTGCTCATGTGTTTGTTTTGTTGACTAGGTTCTACTTATAGGTGAGATCCTATAGTATTTGTCTTTCACCGCCTGGCTTATTGCACTTAACACGATGCTCTCCAGTTCTATCCATGCTGTCACAAAGGATAAACATGGCTTTAATAAAGGTAAAAAATTTAAGGCTTTAATAAAGGTAAAAAAGTGAAGTAGGATAGAATATGTACATTTTGAAAAAGAATTCAATATTAATAACAACATACAGAAAAGTCTCAATGTATAGAAATAACTAATAGGTAAAAAATAGCAAATAATTTAGAATATTCTGAAATTCAGTGTATTACAATGTGATTCAGAATTTAGAGGGAAATATATAACTAGTTATATACCAATATTGTCTTAAGTTAAAAATAAAGGAGTAAAATAAAAACTGAAAAAGCAGAAGGAAGCAAAAATAAAGATAATATCAGAAATCAGTGAAATAAAAAGCAAAATTAGAAAAGTGACAAAACTAATACTTTGTTCTTTGAAAAGATTAATAAAATCAATATAGCTCAAGCAATAAAAATAATAAATAAGTAAAGAGATAAAATATAAATACTATTTTTAAAAATAAACTAATATCAATTCCATTACACAGATTTTAAAAAGAGAATAACAGAATATATCAACAACCTTAAAACTTAAATGAAAGACAGTTTTCTTCCTTTTTTAAAATTTTTATGGGCTCTTTATTCAGATGGCTGGCAATCTGAGAATATGGTGGGTTTGTACCCTAACAGACCATCTTAAATTCCATTTTCAACTGACCCTTTTTATAAGGAGAAGAAAAGTGTATAGGTAAGGGGTTGGGAATTCAGGGAAAAAGTTTATTGGATAAAAGCTGGAGCATTCTTTCATCTGTGTCCTGGATGGTGGACTGGTCACCCTGGGGTACAATGGCTCAGATACCATCTTGATTGCTTGCAGTCCTCCTGAGGCACAAAGGTGGAACCACTAATGGTCTCCTGGAGTCAAGGTGAGTCATACCTTCAGTCCTGAAACAATAGCTTTTTACATACATTGATTACTAAGCTTATTAGCTATTACCTGAAACTAAAATTTTTCCAACATTTGAACCCCCTCATCATTCCCCTACTGTTATTTTAAACAATCTTATTTCTATGAGATCAGTTTCACATGGAAGTACTCATTTTGTTGTTGAGCACGTATCTTAGCATTAAACCATCTGGTAGGGGGCTTAGGAATACATTTAACTGCAGATCCACCTAAGGGACACAGTGTACGCAACAGCAAACCATGATAAAGCACAGAACAGTTTTTAGCACAACTGACAAAAGTTCCACTCTCTCCAGGTGGGGCTACATTAGTGACTTTTAAGGAGAACATTTCCCTGTCCTTTAGAATTACCGCAAGTTCCCAATTATGAATATTGGAGTAGGTTATTTTAGTCTTGATACGCTTAAACAAAGTATAATTTCAAAGGCTTTCCAGGGGAGTAAAAACACCTCTAAGACATATAGTGAAAGTTTGTTCAACATAAGTTCCTCCTCCAAGACAAAATTCAGAGATGTTTAGAACAGTTTTGCTAAATATATCCAAATATTTTTATCTCATTTGAAAAGAACAAATTCTCTATAACATAGGGTTAAACAAAAAGTAATGAAAAGAATATGTCATTATTTTTGAAAGATGACTTTCAGGATTTCTTGAGATTCGGTGGTCCATTGTTCCTCCTGTGCTTTCTTTACTCTGGTGCGATGAACCCAAGGATTTTGTTTGTTTGTTTGTTTTGTTTTTTTAGATTTGAAATTATTTACCAATTTTATTTACATGTTGTCACAGATAAATTATACTGCTTACTAAAATTCCCAAGTTTGATATCAGCTTAATTTGGTAGAGAAAATTTTTTAATTTTACTGATTTACTTTCAGTGCATAGTTACACAGGAGCATCTGAGGTCTTTTGTGTGTGTGTGTTTTTAATTTTTAAATTACTTTATTGTTGTTCAATTACAGTTGTCTGCATTTTCCCCTCCCCTCCCCTCCCCCCACCCCCATCCAAACCCACCTCCCTCCCTTGCTTCCACACTCCTCCTCGGTTTTGTCTGTGTGTCCTTTATAGTGGTTCCTGAAAACCCTTCTCCCCACAGTCTCCTCCCTCTCCTCTCTGGCTATTGTTAGATTGTTCTTAATGTCAATGTCTCTGGTGATATTTTGCTTGCTTTTTTCTTTTGTTGATTATGTCCCAGTTAAAGGTGAGATCATATGGTATTTGTCCCTCACCGCCTGGCTTATTTCACTTAGCATAATGCTCTCCAGTTCCATCCATGCTGTCACAAAAGGTATAAGCTCCTTCTTTCTCTCTGCTGCGTAGAATTCCATTGTGTAAATATACCATAGTTCTTGACCCACTCATTTGCTGATGGGCACTTAGTTGCTTCCAGCACTTGGCTATTGTAAATTGTGCTGCTATGAACATTGGGGTGTGTAGGTTCTTTTGGACTGGTGTATCAGGGCTCTTAGGATATAATCCCAGCAGTGGAATTGCTGGGTCAAAAGGAAGTTCTATTTTTAGTTTTCTGAGGAAATTCCATACTGTTTTCCACAGTGGCTGCACCAGTCTGCATTCCCACCAATGGTGCAGTAGGGTTCCCTTCTCTCCACATCCTCTCCAACACTTAACCGTTGCTTTGTTTATGATGGTCATTCTGACCGGTGTGAGGTGGTATCTCATTGTGGTTTTAATTTCCTTCTCTCTGATGGCTAGTGATGCTGAGCATCTTTTCATATGTCTCTGGGCCCTCTGTATGTCCTCCTTGGAGAAGTGTCTGTTCAAGTCTTTTGTCCATTTTTTTAATTAAGTTGTTTGTCTTCCTGGAGTGGAGTCGTGTGAGTTCTTTGTATATTTTGGAGATCAAACCCTTGTCTGAGGTATCATTGGCAAATATGTTTTCCCATACAGTTGGTTCTTTTTTTTTAAATTTTAATACTGTTTTCTTTAGTCATGAGAAGCTTTTTATTTTGGTGAGGTCCCATTTGTTTATTCTTTCCTTTACGTCTGAATCCAAGGTTTTATTTCTGCCAACTTCACCATGGTGGGCGGTGGTGAGGAGTACATCCTAAGGTTCAGTCCACATTTCTTCTAATTGGCTTTCTGGAGATGCTATCTTCCAAGTCTTAAATAGCACCTTATCTCCAGGCTCAGAGGAATGTAGCAAACCTGTGGGGAGAGGTCTCTAATACAAGCCAGGTCATTAATTACAGCTAAGGTCTGACTTAAATGTACATTTTCTTTACCTTCACTTCTTGATCTAGATACATATCCCCCACCCCAATCATAGTCTGAAATGGTCACCTGTACACAATTTCATAGGAACTCAATTGAGTCCCACTTCAAGGAGCTACCTTTATCTTGAGAAGGGCAATAGGCAAAGCTTGATCCCAATGGAGATGAGTTTCTTGACACAGCTTGGCTATATTTTTCTTCAAGGTATGATTCATCTTCTCTACCTTCCCAGAAGCCTGAGGTCTCTGTGCCATGTGGAGTTTCCATTTGATTATTAAAAATTTACTAACTTTCTGTGTAATTTCTGAAACAAAAGCAGATCCATTATTGCTTTGGATACTGCTGGGTAGGCCAAAGCAAGGAATTATTTCCTTCAGTAAACCTTTCACTACCTCAAGGATTTCTGCATTCTAGTAGGATAGGCTTCTACCCATCCTGAAAAGGTGTCAACAAGACTAGCAAGTAATTCCGCCCTTGGGCCCCTGGCATCTGGGTAAAGTCTATTTGCCAGTGCTCAAATGGGCTCTGTCCTTGGTATTGTTTCCGTTCTTTCTTTTGATGGGGATCTGTCTTGGGGTTGTTCTCCTGGCATATAACACATCTAGCAATTACTTTTTGTACAGCGTTAGCAATTCCAGGATCTGTGAGCCACAATTTAATGTACATGGTTAGTGAGTCCCTTGCACAGTGAGTGGCCTCATACAAATGCTTCATGACTAACTCTACTAAATGTTCAGGAAGCAATATAACTCCTTTCTTATTCTTTCTGCATCCATTATCAGCTCCTTCTTCATCAAAACCCCAGCTCTTAGCTTTCTCTAAGTCTGCAGTCAAATATTCAGGGTCAAATTGTGACACATCTAAAACAGTACCAAAGACATTATAAATATTCCTTTAGCAGCGTCTTTCACTGCTGGATCAGCCAGATTATTTCCTCTAGCCACTTCAGAGTCCTCTTTCTGATGCCCAGGGCAGCGCATAACTACTACCTGTAAAGGTACTTGAACAGGTTCTAACAATTCTAAAATTTCTGCTGCATGTGTAATCTTTTTATTGGAGGTTAACAGTTCCTTTTCCTTCCACATTGAACCATGTGTATACAAATTAGGAAAGCTTCCCTTGAGTCAATATACACATTTGCTCTCCTTTTGTGGGACAATTCCAGTACCCTCATCAATGCAGTCAGTTCAGCTTTCTGAGCAGAGGTTCCCAGCGGCAAGACCTTGGCCTCTACTACTCCTTCAAGAATCACAACTGCATACCTCGTCTTTCTGTTTCCTTTGTCCATATAACTGCTTCCATCTGCATAGAGAGTCCAGTCTGCTTCTTCTAGAGGATGGTCCTATAAATCAATTCTGCTAGAATACACTTCATCAATGATCTCAGCACAGACTTGTATTAGTGCAACCAAGTCGACTCTGGGAGAAGGGAGGCAGGATTTAACTTACTTACAGTTGTGAGGGAGACATTTGGATTGTCCAGAAGAATGGCTTGGTACCTGACCATTCTTCCAGCAGTGAGCCATGAATTTCCCTTTTGCTCCAGCAGGCTCAGCTCTTGGTGGAGTGATAGGCTGTTGTCGTGGGGGTAATCGTACCTGCCAATACCCGTGGGTGACCGCTACCCGATGCGTGTATGAATTTCATACCGAGACACGCAGGGAAAGAGAGACCAGGGCCACGTGGCTGATTCCTCCCATCTCAGGAAAAGCCCCGTGGCTTGCCCAGCCGGAGTTTTTACTAGGGGCATTAGCATACATTTACATTGGATTGATTATTCATGGGATTAAGCAGAACAGGAGTAAGATTACTCATTAGCAGGGCATCAGGATGTAAATTCAGGTCCGGTGGCAGGCAGGACCAGGTTAAGGTAATATGCAGGGCACAGCAAGCCAGGATTTTTTAAGATACATCTTTGCTAAATTCCTATTAGAGAATTCCCATTCTACAGACATGATCCACACTTGCTCACATGGGAATCACACGGAGCTGTGCTCAAAACGTGTAAATTCCAGAACATGCATGTTGAAATCACTGCCGCAGGCTGTCCCAAGGAAAATTTTCAGCTTCCTGAAAGAGCCCACAGGCAGCTGTCACAGCTCTCCACCCCTGGACAGCGTGACCTAGTTTCCTTGACAAGTATGTGATGGACTGCAAAATGTCACTAAGCATTTGGGTGAGGACACCTGGGGCAATGTCCCGCCTTTCATGAACATATAACTGAGGGGACTTTAGTAGGTTTGGAAGCCCCAAGTCCAGTGTAGAAGCCAGGTGTGCCCTCAGGGACTCAAAGGCCTGAGCACTTTCCTTCATCAATTCTAAAGAGATACACTCTGGTCTTTTCAGAGTTTTTCCAGTTGAACAGATATGATGTATAAAATGGAGCATGTGCCCACAATATCCAGTGGGCTGGCCCTCTGGCCCTACTCCCACTGGAAGTCATTGCAAAGGGTATTGCCCTGCCCTGGTAGGAGCTTGTCCTCCACCAAATTTGGTTCACTAATAGGTTTGAGACAGCGAGACAAGTTCAGGCTCACTTTCCTCAATTCCCTCAGCAGTGTAAGGAGGAAGATCTGCCAGGGCTGGAGGGACCATGGGGACCCTAACCATACTCACAGCAGCCATAATATCCAGATCTTCCTAGGCTCTCTCCTCTGAGCTTCTGCTATCTTTCGCAGGCAAATTGTCTTTTCTCTGGACCATTAGTCTATTTCCTTTTAATCCTGCAACCTGATTATGTAAACTTATGAAAGTTTCTAGTTAAGGCATTTTGTCCCATTTCCCTGATCTTTGACAAAACAACTCTAGTTATAATGTAATACAGTAATTTAAAGGCCCATTCAGTGGCCAGCACTCTCTTGAGTCTAGATTATACAATACATAAGCCAAACAGTATTCCAATAAAAACCACTTTCTTTTTAGTCATAAGTTTATCAGCATAGGTCAACCAATCAGCCAAAACTTTCCCGAAAGAGCTGTTTTCCAAACCAGAAGACACCTTTTTACCTGACAGAGCTCTGTAAACCAGAAGGCACCTTAATTCCTGATGATGTAAACTGCGACCCGGGATTGTAATTTGAACTTGAAAGCGCAGTGATTCAATCAAAAAGTGAACACGATGGGAGGCGCCAAGAGTTGGAGGAGGAGAGCTCCCAAGTGAAATCACTTGGCAGCTGCTAAGAAGTCTCCAAATGCACACCCCAGGGCCCCCTAGTCCAGGCAGCCAATGGGACTCCCCACCAAATACCCAGACTTACCAGAGTCCCACAGTCTGTCCTGGAGCAGAGTCACCAGAATACGAAACTGGAAAAGCTGGTGTTTTTGCGGCCTGTCACCTACAAGACCCAATAAGCAAAGACGGAAATTAAATCTTTATGGGCACTTTATTCAGATAGTTGGAGATCTGAGAAGACAGCAAGTTTGTATCCTAACAGACCATCTTAGAAAGACAATTTTCTTGAAGAACACAAGTTACCAAGAGTCATCCAAGATAAAATTGTAAAAAGTAAATAGTCCATATTTATAAGAAAGGTCATTTTTTAATCAAATAATTCACATAAAGAATTTCCTAGTCCAATGGTTTTACTGTGAATGTTCTAGTACATTACAAAAACACATAATACCAATAAATGTTACCAAAACTTGTTCAAGAATTAGAAGAGAGACCATTCCAACTTCTTTAAGGAGGACAGAAAATACTGACACAAAATTCCCAAAGACATTATAAAGACCTAAAATTAATGCTCAGTGTTATTTAATGTAGATGAAAAAATCCATAATAAAGTATTAGCAAATTTAATCAGGCAATACATAAAAAGGTAAATATATCATAACCAATGGTTTCTATGTCAGGAATGTAGAGATTAACCATTCAAGTAACTCCATCAACATAATTCTCCATATTAACTGAATTAAGAAAGTGAACTCATGTCTGGAAAAAGTCCAGTCATTGTTAATATAACAAGAATGGTTTGCACGGCATCAATGTAACCTGGCAGCCAAGTAGAGTAGACTGGAATGCACATGCATGAACAATGATGACGTCAACTGTACTAGTCTGTGGGGGCAGTAGACACCATTGAGTGAGCATGTGTACTGTGTAGTAATCACATTCAAAGTGACTGAGCAAGTAGAGCAACAAATCTGTATCAAATTTTGTGTTAAGCTTGAACATTCCTCTGTGGAAACTATTCAGATGATTCAGAAGGCTTTTGGGGATGATGCAATGAGTGCAGTGCAAATAAAAATGTGGCACAAATGCTTCAAATATGGTCTGGAATCTGTTGAAAGTGACCCATGTTCTGGAAGGCCTACACAAAGTAGAACACCCGAGAACATTGAACATGTACAGGGTGCAATCAACAAAGATCGGTGACTAGCAGCGCGATAAATAGAAGCTGATCTGGGGATTCCCAAAACTACTGGGTCTGAGATTTTGATGCAGGATTTGGGCATGAAACATGTCCTGACAAAATTCATTCCAGGGCTTTTGCTACCATAGCAGAAGGGACATTGTTCTGCAGTTGCTAAAGGCTTAATTCAACCACTACCAATGAACAAGATTTCCTCAAGAAGATCGTAAGTGGAGATGAGTCATGGGGGCCTACTTTGATGGGGACTCATTGTCCTAGGCACAATATTTCTTTTATCATGTATCTTCTTCAATAAATGTCTCTATTTTTTATATTACATGTCTGGATACTTTCTAGACAGATCACATATGTAGAAAGATATAGAAAAAGCATTTAAAACACCAATTAATGTTAAAAACTCTTATTCAACTATGAATGAGAGACAACTTCTTTAATCGTGTAGAGGACATGTATGAAAACAAAACAACTAACTAAATAAATAAAAAGTTATGTATGTGAATCATCAAAGACTGAAAACTTCCTCTGTAATATCAGGAAAGGGAAAAAACTATTTACTCTCAAAACTTCAACATTTACTAGTGAACATAGCCACAGCAGCAAAGCAAGAAAAAAAAAAAAAAGGCATAAAAACTGGGAAAGAAGAAGTATAATTTTCTTACATGTATGTGCCATGATTATTGGCATTCAAAATCTTAAGGAATCTTCAAAACAATAACTAGAATAAGAGAATTTAGGAAGATCACAGAATACAAAATTGATACAAAATTCACTTGTATTTTTATATTATACTAGAAAATAATAGCAAAAGAAAAATAAAAAAATATTCTGCTATAATAAATAGTATCAAAAGCTAAAATGAGATAAAATTTAACAAATATTTTAAGATGTCTACATTAAAAAACTACAAGATAATGCTGAGAGAAATTAAAGAAGACCTAAGTAAACAGGCATGCCTTATTCATTGAGTAGAAGGCTCAGTATTGTTGTTAGTTTCCTCAAATACATGTATAACATAAGTTTTGACACTTTTTTTGTTTCAGAATCCTGAAACAGCTTTAAAATTATTGAAGGTCTCAAAGGATTTTATGAGTTATATCCATCAATATTTATAGTATTATAAATTAACACTGTGGAAATTTTAAATAAAAATTTAATAATTTATTTTAAAATAAAAATAAATCTGTTGCATTATCATAAGTATGTTTATAAAAGTAGCTACATTTTCCAAAACAAAAAAAAAGTATTTAGAAGAGTAACACTGTTTTACATTTCTTACAAATTTATCTGCTTTAATAAAAAATAGCAGATTTTCATATATCAAAGACAGAAGCTTTTACATTTGTCTTGTGTGTTGTATTATTTTCTTTGAAGTAGATAAAAAAATGCTGGCTTCCCACAGATATGAAGCTGGAAAAGCCACAAGTATTTAAATAAACTTTCCAAGTAATTGTGGAGACCCTTCTTTGATGCTATCCCCAAACTTGCCAGTAAAATAGAGGAAGCCGTTACAGTCCTGTTGATGGAGGCCACGGTAAGACAAGTGCATGGTTCTACAGAAGCACATGGAGAGGGCCCCTAACTATGACTTGGATATCAGAGAAGAATTTCTGTGAGAAATGATGGCAAAGCACAGAATTAAAGAAATGTGGGTTAGTGAGGGTCAAACAAAGAGTGTCCCGGGAAAAGAAATATGGTCAGGAAAGAACATGGAGGGTTCACAGAATCAAAAAGACTCCGTGTGGCCTTACATAGTGGGTACACAGCACTGAGACAGAGTAAGGGAATGTTAGTGAGCGTCACAGAAAGTGAGACTGAAGAGGTAAGCAAGAGATTGAATATGATGGCCATCTCTAAGCAGGGCTAATAACTTTGGACTTTTCAATAAAGATAACAAAAATTTAATGAAGGATTTAAACAGAAGAATGACAGTTCATGGCAGCCGAAAGTTTTGAGAGAATTTCCCTGGTCATCCGTGTGAGATAAAGTAGAGAGGTCCAATAACATCATCCTAAATGCATGCATTAGTTTTGACCATAACAATATTATTTGTAACTTAACAAAAAAAAGGAAGTTAAGAAGTGATTGGGGAGTGAAGATGGTGAGGGTAGGCTCAGCTTTCAATAAGCTTGTCTGGTAATAAAAAGTTAGGACAGGAATTAGAGGCAGCAAATGACAGGAAGAGGCTGAGGGGGAAAAGCCAATATACTGAGAAACATCAAAGACTTGCATCTAGAAAAGGATACAAAATGTACCTTGCCTGTAGAGGTACGCCAGACCTGCTCCAATAAAGGTAAAAGTTTATTGCAATTAATGCATTATTTTTGAAATTGTTTTTCTTACAATTTTTTAAACAATTCAGCAATGTTACATTTTCCTCATTTTGCTTAGTCTAAACTTATCTCCCAGAACATGCAAATATAATGTTTTAACTTCTAAAGAAATCATTTAAAAGTTCAAATCAATGGTGTATTAATTAATGAGCTCTTTTATGTCAGAATTGGGAAGCATCGCTTGACTATCAATTTATTTGAAGAATGAAACCCGAACCTCATGAATATTGTAAGTACCCTATTTGTTTAGCTCTTCTGCTGACGGGGCTTAGGCTTCTTATACCTGTGGGTTTGTAATATATAAAGTCGGTTGTTACAGGCTTCAAAGTAGTGATTTTCAGTAAAGTTTAAATACTAAAAACATTGGGAACTAGTTTATCAAATAGAATCAAGAAATCTTTAATACCATTAACCTGCCTGGAACGGATGTGAAATTTGGTGCATGATCTGCTTACCCACAATCTGGGACTGTGGTAAAGACATCTGTGGTTTATAAATCTTCCTGCTAGAACAGCTAGGTGAGGAATCCAGCCTTGCTGGCTGAATGACCCTTGATAACCACATGTGGCTGATGAAAGCCAGTTGGGTTTATCTGGCAACTCAGGGTCCTGAGGATGACTAGTTTATAGCAGTCATCTCTCTTCTGCACTTTTCTGGTGTGAACAGATAAATTGTTTTCAGAAAGCTTGAAGCTGTAATAACTGAAGTCATTGCTATGGAAACAAGGCAGGACCACCAGTAAATAAGGGGTGAGAAAAATATCCCACAAGGTGTAAACTGCTGATGAAACTGCTCAAATCTCGATGCTGTATATTTTGATTCAGGTGTATGTGTGAGTAAACACTGGGATAGTTTAAATGGAAAACAATGAAATTACACTTAAGTATTGGAAAATATAGGATGTGTTTCAAATGTGTATAATTTTATTTGCAAATGTGAGTGGTAGCACAATACAATATCAATCTAGTGTAAACTACGGCAGTGCTGAGTTACTATGTATAATAGAATCTATGTTTGGGCTCATTTGTTCTTAGCAATAAGTGAATGCAAGCTGATACTGTACCTTGGCAAATGAAGACCTACATGTACAAAAACAAGTAAGAACCACACGGCTAATAAATGAATTTTTAATATTTGATGAAATGGATCATGTTGTACATAAGTCAATGCTTGTAACACATTATATTTGGTAAGTACTTAATTTGGGTGCCATTGCCATCTGTAATTAGATATTTCAGACTTTTTGTTTTTAAAGTTTCGATATTCTGGTGAACTCATTGCTCATTGCCATGCTTCCCTGGTTATTCATGACAAAAAGGGGATGAAAAATTTATCATGTAGTTATTATAATAACTATAGAGTTCTACATATTAGTTCTGTATCCAAAGTGCTCAAATAACAATGATGGAAACACCTGTCTGTGCATGTAACCGTGAAAAATGTACTTCCTAAACTGCCATGTTTCTGGAGGTAACTGCTGTAGTCTGATCCCTGTCTCTCCCATGTAATGTAACTCTTGTGTTCAGTAGTGCAAAGGACTTAACCCCTTTCCGCGATGCATATTTTATTAGCCAAGCCCTTACTCAGATTTGGAAACTTCAAAATAATGGTCAGTCTATGACTTCCCACTTTCAAGAACCCTGTTCCAAAGGAAATAATTTTTAATAATAACAAGACGACATTATAGCCCAAATATGACCACACCCAAAAGTATCACCTCACAACAACTTTGGAGCATAACTCAGTGTTTCTCTGTATTTCCCAAAAGAAAATATTTTCCAAAAATATTAGTAAGAAATATAAATTTTACATTCAGTTTGGAGAGGGAGAGGGAGCGAGATTCTCCATCATGTACTAGATTTTTTAAAAAACCAATAACATTCCAAGCAGATACTTGTATTTCTCTTTTATTCCATCACTCCGTGCATCATAATGGCTCTTCTCTTTTTCTTCCCTTTCTCCAGCTTCTACCTTGCCCTGCCCATCATCTAAAACTGCATTGCTCACTAGCCATATGTGGTTATTTACATTTAAGTTAATTTAAGTAAAATTATAAATTCAATTTCTTAGGTATACTTGTCACATTTTACATGCTCACTCGCCTGGTGTGCCCAGTGGTTACTACATTCGACAGCAAAGATAAAAAGCATTTTCATTATTATGGAAATTTTTATTGGACAATAGTGATCTAAAGCAATTTATCTCTGTCTCCTTCAAAAAAAAAGAAAAGAAAAACAGAAGAAGAAAGCTGCAGTGGAAGAGGGGGAGGAGATAGGGTAGGAGAAGGAACACATGTTGTAGCTCACCCTACTCCTGGTAAAAAGCAGTTCAAGAGCTCCCTGCTCCAGCAGGAACTCAATAGCAACCTTGTTCCAAATCTACCTTCTCCTCTAGGAAAGCCCACAGAATGACAAGAAGGGTAGGCAGGAAAGGCCTACAAGCTATAACTTCAGTGAAACTAAGAGAGAACACTGGAAAACCCCAAATTCTTTGTGTGAACAAAAGCAAATAAATCCAGCAAAATCTGCCTGGAAAGTCATAACAACATGATAGGAAAAAACAGAGAGGACAAAAATGGGTTAGAGACAGCAGATCTCAGCAGTGACCAGCAAATACTAACTCCAAGAAAGGAAAGCTCTTTCTTAAGTAGAAAGTGCTGATCTCTAATGGGTTACAATCATTGTGGCTGCTGTGACATAACGTATTGAAAGTACTCAGGGATCATGGAAGGGGCAGATCTAAGAAAACTCCATCTTTCAGAAGAGAAGAGGAAACTGAAAGACGAGGTCTGTGGTGTTGGTAGCAGTGTTTCATGAAGGGACAATGGTTTGAGGCTCGGTCTGAGAGGCTGGAGAGGCATGGCTGGCTGCTCAGAGGGGTCATATTGCAGTCAAGCAACCCATCTCTTCAGCCCAACTGTCCCAGAAAATCCCCGCCCCCGCTAGATCCTCCTGCTACTGTCTTATTTGCAAAATTCAATTCATTCAAATCTGAGTTATGTAATAAAAACAGCAACAAAAACTCAGCGTCCTGCTACTGAATTGTGTCTCCCCCCGAAAAGATATGTTGAAATCCTAACTCTCAGATTCTCAGAACATGACCTTATTTGGAAATAGGGTCATGGCAAATACAATTAGTTAAGATGAGGTCATACTTGAATAGGGTGCACCCATAATTTAATATGTCTGTGTCTTTATATGAAAAGAAGAGACCCAGAGACACAGGGGAGAATGTCATGTGACAATGGAGATGAAGATGCAAGTCAAGGAACATTAAAGATTGCTGCCAAATGCCAGAAGCAAAAGGTTCTCTCTCACAGGTTTCATAGGGAACATGGCCATGTTGACATTTTGATTCTGGACTTTCAGACTCCAGAACCATGAGACAATAAATATTTGTTGTTTCAAATCTATTTTGTGGTACTTTTTAATAGCAGCCCTAGGAAACTAATAACCTTTTCAAAGATACCATAAAAAAAGGAAATAGCAACAAAAATTCTTTACTTTCAAAGAAAATTCTCCAGAAAAAAAGTTGCCTCAAAAAGGCAAGATTGTTACAGCACAACATTTCACCATCATTGAAGGAGTGATTACAACCACGCAGGAACTGTAAGGACTCGGGGAGGTGTGACTGGATTAGAGGAGCTAGCAGCGCAGACACATGGTGATAAAGTGGAATATGATGAAATTCAGGAGGAACATGTAAGAAAAAAGGAATCATTTTAAGAATAAAACTAAACTACAGGATCATAAAAAAGATAGTGACACCATAGAAAGCACAATAACAGATACACATGAAAAAATGAAGTAAAATAGAAATAAAAATATAAAATGATTGAAGACAGTATGATACACAAAAAACAAGCTAAGTGTATATAATATTCACATAACTAGAACGTTAAAGATAACCAGAATAAGGGAAGAAACCAGTAGTTTAAAATATAAGTCAAGAAAACTTTCTTAAATAAAAGACTTGAATCTAACTCTTGAAGAGAAAACTATAACCCAGCAAGTGGGTACACTATAACACAGAATAGTCGCTATTGAGAGAGAACATGATAGCAGTTAATTACTTTTAAAGATAAAGAATTTGGGAGCAACAGGAAGCAATATAAGGATTATTTTAGGTAAGAGAAAATCAAGCTGATATCACACTTCCCTGCAGTTATCTACCAAAAGACAATGAAAAAAATTCCAGCTAAGGGATAGAAATGACTCAAAGAAAAGAAATAGTCAAGCTTTTATATCTAGCTAAACCATCCTTCAAGTATAAAGGCTATAGACAAACGTAACTTTTAAAGACATATCTGCAAGAACTTAAGGAACATCAGTCATACAAACCTTTTTAAAGAAGACCTTAAAAGACAAAATTCAACTAACTAAAATTTGATAGGAAAATAGCAGGAAAAGAATGGGTGGTAATATTTAACATATTTAAGGCACAACTAAGATCAAAGCAAACAGTTAAATATGATAAAAAGAAAAGTAAATATAGTGTGAACAGTACAAATAATATTAAAAATGACAATAAAAAGGGGAGAAATGCATAAGTAGACTAATCCACTATTGCTTTACTTGGAATAGCTAAAAATTAAATTAGACTGTCTAAAAGTGGCATACCTCATAAATCTTAAGCATTTGCTTCTAATTGTCTATCCCGTTAAACTGTTTGTTTTGTGGGGTGAGGGAGTGACTTGAAGACGGTTGTGTAGGACTCGATCCGTACTGAGCAGAACAAGCAATAATATGGGACAGTGTGTGTATCAGAAATGGCACAGTATTCGTTTAATATTTAGTCTCATTTAAGATGGTTGGTCCTGGAATAACTGGCTTCCTAATCTTATTTCTTCCCCATCCTCTCTTTTTCTCTTTATTTCTCTCTCCCGCTCCTTCCTCTCCACCTCCCTCCCTCCTCTTTCCTTCTCCCTCTTCTCTCTCTCTCTCTCCCCGCAACCCCGCTCTCTCCTTCTGTCCCTCTCTCCCTCCCTCCTACTCAAGCCACTGAAGCTTTACACTGTGTATCTCAGCCTGAGGTCAGAATATTTCAAGGAAAATACACTTTGTCTGCATAAATGGCTGTCTAGAAAGATAATGCAATCTTCTAAGTTATCATCACAGTAGCAGAAGTTGACAATAGAAAGAGAATGTATTGGAATAGCTCCCAGCATCATAAAGTAAAGAACCTTGGCTGTGAAAGGACGAAAATTAGCTCTGGGAGGAGTCCAGGTAGTAGGAAATGATAAACAGCCTCTCCAGATACTACCCTTGAGTGAAGTGAATTCTAAATTTTTGAAGTATTTTTGATGCGCTTCTCATAAGTAAAATTTCAAGAACTGCATAAATCATTGGCATAACACCAGATCGTATCCAATAAGTAAAATATAGGAGGCTGAAACAGAAAAACATTAACCAGGGAAAGGCAGAATAAAGGCTGAGTGACAAAAGCAGCAAATGTCCACCAGAAACATCATGATTTTTATGCCTACACGGGTAGGTTGGTAGAAAGAGAACAGAAAATTTCATTTAAATCTCAGAAATGTTAGAGAAGCTACAGAGTAGAGAGAGGAGTTGAAGACGACACAACAATTAGGACCTGTTTATGGATGCTCTTCCTGCTCACATCCACCTCCTGTTCAATTTTCCCCAAACGTCTTGTTCATAACTTTCTATCTGTGGTGTGGCATGGCTCCTGCCCAGAGACGTAACACTTTTCCAATTGTTTCCCTATTTCTGGTATTGTGGGACAGCTCCTTTAGGAGAATGTGCCTGGCACTGGCTGGTGTGGCTCAGTTGGTTAGGCATCGTTCTGCAAACTGAGAGGTCATCAGTTCGATTCCTGGTTGTGGCTCACTCCTGGGTTTTGGGCACTGTCCCCAGTCAGTCGGGGTGTCTGAGGAAGATGACAGGTTGGCATTTCTCACATCGATGTTTCTCTCCCTCTCTCCCTCCCTTCCCCTCTCTACAATGAAAAATAAAAGTAAAATTCTATTTTTTAAAAAAGAGAATGTGCCTGAAGTTTTCCATCTGTTCCATGGCACTAAACGAATTAGTAGTACATGCCTACTGAAATAATTTCTGGTACCCCTCGACGGTACCTGTGCCCACTTAGTTGAAGCTGCCTTGGAGTTTTCAGCTTAAACGGACGTTCTAAGGATGTTCTAAGCTTCTGAAAGTGTATTCAATCTCCTTAAATCAGGTCTGCTACAGGGAACCACTGGCAGTTGGCAAGATACTGCCAAACCCAGAAACAGTCTGTGCAATGCCAGTACATTGGTAACAGTATTTTCTAAGTTTCACAAATCTGTACAAAGTTTTTTTTTCTGTTTTGATATTGAAAAGATTCCATCTACCTCCATTATAGAGCAGTTTGGAAAGCACTGGAAAAATATAGGGAGTAATAGAATCTTTTTTAGGTGGATTTTTATTTTTGTTATGGCACCATCTGGAATTTAAAAACAAAACAACAACAAAAAAAATCATGAGAGCCGCTACATAAGCCATCTGCTACACGGGGCCATCAGCTATTCCTTTGCATACCTACTGCCGCAGGAGGCCCCAGGACATTACCGTTCCAAGTTGAGGGTTCCAAATCCCAGCCTTTTAAATAGCAGCAAAACATAACAGATACTTGTCATTTTTGTACTTTCAAATATTTTTCTGTTCATAATTAGTTCATTTGGAGATAAACATGAAGATGAAAGAGCTGGGTGGCATTTTAATTATTCTTAAGCAGGAAAAAGAGAACTGTTTTCTGGCATGGAAACTTTCCACTTTTAGTAAGAGAAGAGTGAGAGAAGGCAGAGTACACTGTCACTTCCACCAGGTTCAATTAATTGTTGCAATCAAACAAAAATAGCTTCTCACGGTTCCCATTGTTCTGCAGCTGCTGGCTTCAGAATGTTTGCTGCCTCCTTCCTTCTGACTAATCCCCATGGTTGCCCAGTTTCCTTTCTTGATTTCCTACCAGAGGTTGTGATGTGTCACGGGAAGAGAGGGCAACCCTCCCAGCATTTCTTTCCAGGCCTTTTGAAGACATCCATCCTAGAGCACTTGTCCTTTTTTTCAAATTCCTGAATTTCTCGACCCGTCTGGACTCAGAGGCTGTGTTTGTGAGCATGCATGCTTTAGTTGTTTGATAAGGGAGCCTAACCGGCTTCCTGTTTTAAAGAGGTCAAAAAGATAGGAGTCTTGAATGGAATGTGCACACAAGACGCCGTACATTTTCTTTTTTAAAAAAATCTCACTTTGCTTCTTGCTGCTTTGATGAAAGAGTTCTGGATTGCTAAAAGTATAATCCACTTTCTGAGTTTAGCAATCACTGAAAGGATTATATCATGCGGATACAGAATGTCCTGTAGTTGAATGTCAAACTTCTAGCAACTTAGACCTCTAGAACACAGAAATGGTCCTCAAAGTA
>PVJI01023880.1:0-22829 GCA_004026765.1 Micronycteris hirsuta
GCAACCCAGGCATGTGCCCTGACTGGGAATCGAACCAGGACCCTCTGGTTCCCAGCCCACGCTCAATCCACTGAGCTACACCAGCCAGGGCTGCTAGAAAAAATTTTAATTATGCATATGTTTTTCTTCACATTTCCGTTGTATGTTTTGGTCTAGAGCCTTACTACTCAAACTGTGGTCTGTGCATAAGCAATAAAGGTGTCACCTAGCAACTCCTTAGAAATGTAGGATGAGAATCTGCATTTTTTAAAAAATCCCTAAGCAACTCCTTTATTTATTAAAGCTTGTGAGGCAGTGATCTAGACTTCAAACACCAATCATCACCCAACCACTCTTCCTCCAGATTCTGCCATATAGATGCTGCTCCATCAATAGTGTGTAATTTGTAAAATGAATCTGCAGCTTCTCATTGCACACTTGTCGTTCCCCTCCAACGGCTGGGTGTTCTAGATCCTGACCAAACATCTGCCAACAGCACTGGTCTGAGGAAGCTGCTGCCCCGTCTTTCCTGGCCTACCCTGCCCTTCAGCCACCCATATCCTACTCCTAACTCTACCTTTGCTCCACGTATTATAGTCATACACACAGAGAAGGCTAGAATTAGATGATGACTAGTATAGGGTCACTGCCCTGGGAGCAGAGTCTAAGGCAGGGATTCGTGTTCAAGTGCTTTATTCAGGAAGTAATCTCAGGAAAAGATGAGTGAAAAGCAGAGCAGAGTCAGGGTGGAGGGGGGGACACTAAGCAAGAATATAGTTTCTACTGGAAGCCAGCTTTACCCTGATCCTACAGGGATGGTCTGAAGCCCAAAGTGCACTAAAGTGTTGTTCTCACCTTAAAGCAAGGGTGGCCTTTTTTGTACTTTCAGGCTAGTCAGTCATTGGTTGCAGTCAGGGAAGTCAGTGCACGGCCTCCATATTAATTGGCTCCCTTTTATCTGAAATTTTCTATGGGAGGGAGAAGCTGAGAGCTGTTACCAGCTAACTTACAGAGGCTGATTGGAGGGCACGCCAGCCTTAAAGGGAACTGGGTTGAGAATTCAATCTTCTCTTAAGTTCTGCTGTTCTTACAATTAGGTCCTTTGCCTTGCCTTCAACCTAACAGATTTTATGGCTGCAGAAGGTAAGAGTCTTCTCGAATGCTGCCGAGGAGGCCTCCTGATCCTCACTCTTTGCTTTATATTGTTGATTAATAGATGTGAGTGTTGTCGTCATTCTTCAACAAATTAATGGAACTTAACAAGAGCCACCCAAGGTCCGTCATTACAGTATCTTCCCCAAACCACCCAAACCCACGACCCAGGTAGTGGATCCCTTTTCACCTACACCCCATCCCAGTCCACCATGGTAAACTAAGTCAAGCCCTAGTGATTATTTGACTGTAGCAAGCCAGGGACTCTCAGGCTTCACTTCCCATCAGTGATAGCATCCTCCAGAATAACCCAGAGCGAATGAGCTAACTACATAAACCCATCTTTAGAGTCTGTGTCTAAAACCATCTTTAGACTTATAAAATGTCAGAACTCAAAGATGCCTCTCTCAATCCATTTCCCTGGAAGCAGAGACTGAGTCACAGATTCCTGTTCAAGGGATTTGGGACAAGTGCTCTGAAACGAGGACAAAAATGGGATGGGGCCGGGGAGGTGGGGTGGGGCGGCAGGGAAGCTACTCAAAAACGTGTTCTCTGCTTGAGACTTATTTCAGTTTAGCCCCACAAGGTAGTTCTAGAACAACTGTTGCACCACAGAATTGATCTCACCTGAAGGTAAGGGGCAGGCCTTTATATCACAGGCCAACCTGTCATTGGTTAAGGTGTGCTCCGCCCTGGGTTGGGGTTTAGGGTGGGGGGTGTGCAACGTGGCTCCCATTGCCTGGAGGGTTTTCCTTTAGAGAAGAAGGCCCCTGTGAGCGCTCACACCGGATGCTGACACAGCTCAGAGTTGAGTAAAGGGGATCTGGACAGGCACCAATGGCATTTATTATAAGGCCTTAAATATTAGCTAACTCTGATTTAAAATTTTTTTTGTTCCCTTTTATATGACTTACTCCATTGAGAACCCTTTGAAAGTTGTGAATTCTCACCACAGAAAAATACATGTGCATACAGGTATTTGTATATTCTTAAAGGCAGTTAATAGTTGAGTTAATTAAGACCCACAGAAAGTGTATGACGTCCAAAATTTATGCTGTAAGTTAGAGCAGAATGAGATGGCGAGACAACCAACATTTTACACATCAAACCTTTATGATGAAAAAAATTATTCAATACAAAGTGTTATGCACACTTGAGATATTAAAGCACAAAGGTTTCTGAAAAATTCCCCATCATGTACATTCACATATATGTTAAAGTCGCACATATCCTCCTCAAAATATTTTTTGCATTTATACATTGCTGTTTCCGACTTAAACCAGTCATAATGGCCTACGTAGAAGAGGGGTGCTGTGCCAGGAGAAATGAGCTCAAAAGGACCTTATTTCTCCCAAAAGCACAAACCTTAATGTCTTCTGCTTTTTTCTTCATTAAGAGTATCTAAAGTTTGAATTAAAGTTTGTAAGTTCAAGGTTGTATTTTTAAAAATGCTTGTAAGTTTTAAATTCCATGTTCTCATTAGCAGTGTTCTCTATAATATAGGTACTGTTATAAGACAAGGAGGCTTTGGTTTTTAAAAACTTTTTAAATTGGTCTTATTCTGTATTAGAATATTTTTTCATAATAAAAGGCTATTGACTAGTCCTTTTAAAATGGGTTTGAGTGTCAACTTGCTACTTTGAAAGTCACTAGGGGAAGACAGAGAAAACACACTGTATTTTTAAAACATGGCTGATTTCACTGACAGTTTGAGTCCTTCAGGATTTGAACATTTTAGTTTGATGTTTGACCTCAAAGTAAATAATTACCTGTTCTTAAAAGTTAGTATGGATTTAAGGGGTGGGGGGAGGATTGCAGTTTCAGAATGGCAATTTGAGATCCAGGAAAAATGGTCTGGTATTTAAAATGATAATCTTTGTTTATCTAAAAATTATATACACAGATACTTACACCGTGTATTTACATGCATATTACACACTGAATTCTCTGTATTTTCTGTAGCCTTACATCCCTCAGACCTGTCCTCAACTCCTTCAGTTTTGCTTCTGAGGATGCCCAAGAGTGCTTTCCTTTCTCTCGTGCATTACAAAAATGAGCTTGAACACCAGCCTGTCCCGCTCACGGATGCTCTTGGGAGGCTGACCTTCGCATCACCTCATTTTGCAGCAAGTTCTTAGGAATGTGTTTGGGTTGTTTTCCACCAATTGCTTCTACCTGGGGCCAGCCATGCCCACTGTGCTGAGAAGTAAAGACAGGTTTTCCCGCTGGAGGAATTCTTACTTTGCACCAGTGCCATCATCCCCAGCTAAAATCTCCGCGGGAGGTTCTGGTATTGTGGGAAGCTGTCGCTCCATCTGGAGGGACTCTGGGTTACTTTTTTTTTTTTTAATATCCTTTCCTACCTAAGCAAATGTTCATTTTCCAATGTGTACCCATTTTATCTTTCTGTCACTCATACTACTACCCCACTGTGATGACTCTGCATGCATATAACCAAGTCATACCTCCTTAGTAATGAGCTGAACAGGAAAGAGAAAAAACAAGGTACAGCTTATTGAAAAGGCCTACCACATGGTAATGCTCCATACACACACTCTGTATGTGTCACTTTATCTCTCATCTTTTATCTTTTAATTCCACCCCCTTGTTCTTCTTATCTCCTCCTTGGGCTCTTTTGCAACTGCAATATTAATGCAGAAATGAAAGATTTGTGGCCTAGGAACACTCACAGCATTTATAAGAGAATTTCTCCTTTGTAGCCCCTTCCTTAAGCTATGAGAATACCTGCAGAAAGTTAATTTGAAACCAAAAAAAACCTTTTTCAGTCATTTTTCTAAAAGACTGAATCCAAACTGTGCCTCCATTTAGAAATCAAAGCTCAAGATATGGAGATTATTTAAAATTACCTTATTTGGTAAAAAAAACTTACAAACAAATGAATAAAACCAATAATAATAAGGATTCATTTACTTATTTATTTATTTTTAGAGAGAGGGGAAGGGAGGAAGAGAGGGAGAGAAACAGCAATGTATGGTTGCATCTCATGTGGCCCTCACTGGGGACCTGGCCTGCAACCCAGGCATGTGCCCTGACTGGGAATCAAACCGGGACCCTTTGGTTCCCAGCCTGCACTCAATCCACTGAGATACACCAGCCAGGGCTTAATAAGGATTTTTTTTAATGCTGACAATTAGCCCACTTTAACATAAAACAACTGTTCACTAAATAAGGCTTCATGTTTTCTGAGAATTGGTTTATAATCTTGACATTTAATAAATAAGCACTTAAAGATGTTAAAGATTATAAACTAAATGTTGAGACCTGATTAAAGCCAATTTGATCATACCTAATTATTAGCTAATTTTGGTAAATAGCAGTAGCCTGGTTCAGAGATATGTAAGGACTATAGGCCTCCTCCCCCAAAGTCTTGCTGCCAGATAGAGTATCACAGTGGAAGCAAGTCTCAGACCAAAATTTGCCACAGCTACAAATACTAGAAAACAAGTAGGCAAAAAAAAAAAAAGAAAGAAAAGTGACAATGGAATACTATTCAGCCTTAAAGACGAAGGAAATTCTAACACATGCTACAAATAGGTGAATCTTGAGGACATTATGCTAAGTGAAAGAAGCCAAGTCACAAAAAGACAAATACTGCATGATTACACTTAAATGAGGTACTTAAAGTAGTCACAATCATAGAGATGGAAAGTAGAGTGGAGTTAGAGAGTTACTGTTTGATGAGTACATAGTTTCAGTTTTCTAAGACAGAAAGCGTTCTGGAGATGTTTGGTGGTGATGGTGGCACATTATGAGTGTATTTAATGCCACTAAGTGGTAAATTTCATATGTATATTACCATAATAAAAAAACTGGGGAGGAAGAAAAGATGATTAACGTATTCTGTAAATTCAATGATATCCCTGTCCTTTGTCCTTTCAAGCATTTTGCAGAAAGGATTCATTCAAGGCAGTTAGGACAATATTCTAGTGTAGGATTCTACCTGCTTTCTGGTCAGATCAGACAATAAACGCCTCCAGACATGTCTAGACATGTACCAGATGGAGTCCTCAGGTTTAGGGTCAAGCTATTCCCAACAGCATAGCCTCCTGGGATTGCTAGATCTCAGTTCCTGTTCATGCAGGTGTGGAATCAACTGTAAAGTTCTCCTTGCCAATCTGCATACTTTGAACACTATCAACAACATGAATGAAGAATCATTTCTATCATCATATAGTAACTATAAAACCTTTTGATATGGATCGAAGATAAATATGGTCATTCTGGTTGTTTTACCAAATACTGGCTAAAAATTTCTGGTATATGGATTCTTTATTAATTATTATAAAATATATTCTATTGATTATGCTATTACAGTTGTTCCACATTTTCCCCCTTTGTCCTCCTCCACCCAGTACCTCCCTTCCCTCTAGCAATCCCCCCTTAGTTCATGTCCATGGGTCATGCATATAAGTTCTTTGGCTTCTCCATTTCCTATGCTATTCTTAACTTCCCCGTCTATTTTGTGCCTACCATTTATGCTTCTTAATCCCTGTACCTTTTCCTCCATTCTCCCCTCTCCCTCCCAGCTGATACCCCTCCAGATGATCTCCATTTCTGTGATTCTATTCCTGTTCTAGTTGTTTGCTTAGTTTGACTTTTTAGATTCAGTTGTTGATAGTGATGAATTTATTGCCATTTTAATGTTCATAGTTTTGATCTTCTTCTTTTTCTTAAATAAGTCCCTTTAACATTTCATGTAATAATGACTTGGTGGTGATGAACTCCTTTAGCTTTACCTTGTCTGGGAAGCACTTTATCTGCCCTTCCATTCTAAATGATAGCTTTGCTGGATAGAGTAATCTGGGATGTAGTTCCTTGCTTTTCATCACTTTGAATACTTTTTGCCATTCCCTTCTTGCCTGTAAAGTTTCTTTTGAGAAATCAGCTGATAGTCTTATGGGAACTCCTTTGTAGGTAATTCTCAGCTTTTCTCCTGCCGCTTTTAAGGTTTTCTCTTTATCTTTAACCTTTGGCATTTTAATTATGATATGTCTTGGTGTGGTCCTCTTTGGGTCCAACTTGTTTGGGACTCTGTGTGCTTCCTGGACTTGAATGTCTATTTCCTTCACCAAATTAGGGAAGTTTTCTTTCATTATTTTTTTCAAATAAGTTTTCAATTTCTTGCTCTTTCTCTTCTCCCTCTGGCATCCTTATGATTCAGATGTTGGTCATTTGGAGATGTCCTAAAGGATCTTTATAGTAACCTCATTTTTTGGAATTCTTTTTTCTTCTTGCTGTTCTGGTTGAATACTTATTTCTCCCTTATGTTCCAAATCACTGATTTGAATCCCAGCGTCTGTCCCCTCACAGTTGGTTCCCTGTGGATTTTTCTTTACTTAGTATAACCTTCATTTCTTCCTTTATGTTGTTGCCATACTCAGTGAGTTCTCTGAGCATGCTGATCACCAGTGTTTTGAACTCTGCATCTGATAGCTTGGCTGTCTCTGTTTCATTCATTTCTTTTCCTGGGGTTTTGTTCTGTTCTTTCATTTGGGCTGTATTTCTTTTTTTTTTTTTTTAGATTATTTTTATTTTTATTTATTTTTAGAGAGAGGGGACGGGAGGGGGAAAGAGAGGGAGAGAAACAGAAATGTATGGTTGCCTCTCACATGGCCCTCTTGGGGACCTGGCCCACAACCCAGGCATATGCCCTAGACTGGGAATCGAACCGGGACCGCTTGGTTCCCAGCCCGCGCTCAATCCACTGAGCTACACCAGCCAGGGCTGGGCCGTATTTCTTTGTCTCCTCAATTTGGCAGCCTCCCTTTGTTTGCTTGTGTGTATTAGATAGAGCTGCTTTGACTCCCTTTAGGGCACCTGTTAAGTTGTATGGGGCAGAGCCTTAGGTGTTCACCAGACAACCTGCTTCACCACTTTGTGGCTCTGTGTGGTGGGAAGGGTTGCAGAGGGAACAATGCCACTGCCTGGCTTCTAGAGGTTTACCCAGCACTTGCCCCATTTCCAGTCATTTCACAAACTTCCTGTATGCAACTGGTACCCTTCTAGCTGTTGTCCTGGTGGTGATTGCCAGAGTGAGTGCATTTGTGTACATTCTAAGTCCATGTGGGCCCTTTAATGGACTCTCCTAAGACACTGGCAGTTTTTTCTGCTGCCCCTACCTTACTGGGCTTTACAGCCAGAAGTTATGGGACTATCCTCCTGGCACTGGAACTCTGTGTTGTGCAGTCTGGCCTGGGGCTGGGACTGCTTACTCCCAGCAATCCCTCCTGATTTTTTATGCACCACATGTGAATGTGGGACCACCTGTCCCACTGATGCCACCTCTCTGCACCACACTGCATCCTCTCTGCCCTGACTCCACAACTCTGTCCCTCCTACCTGTCTGAATGTGGCTTCTGTAAATACTTGGTTGTCAGACTTCCATACAGTTCAATTTTCTGGCAGTTCTGGGTGTTTTTTGTTCTGAGGTTAGTTGTGATTCTTCTGGTAGTTGCACAAGGAGATGAAGCATGTCTACCTATGCCTCCATCTTGACCAGAAGTCCAGATTACTTATTAATTATTTTAATTACTAACCAAATGTCCTAGAGTACGGATTAAAACTAGTACACTTATTTATCACACTATTTCTTCACCTGCAGATTAATTGCCCTTACTATTGCCGGATTGCCCTTCATTAACTCTTTTCATATAACACATAGGTTATTATATCATGAAGCATTTTCAGGGAAGAAAATGTCTGCCTTCCCTACAACCTTCCTAAACTAATTGACCTCTTCACCCTCTTTCCCCCCCAGTTTTCTTGTTTTATTTTCCCCGCCAGCCTCACCTGTATTTTGGGGAATAGCCTCTATGTTAAACTCCATTTTATGTTCACCCCAATGCAGTTTTATTCCCTGTGGTGGCATTGAGACACTTAGAAAATAAATACCTGATTTCTTTCTATGTGAAAGGAATGAGAAAATGGTGTAAATACCCCGCAGTAAAAACCATTTGTTATAAATTCATTCATTAAAAATTTATTCTCTCCCAGTGGCCAAGGAGAATGGGCCCTAGTACCTGGAGGGTCCTTTGTTGGTGAGCTCTGAGAGGTATAAACTAGAAAACTCCCAAATTTCTCTGCAGAAGGAAAAAAGAGTGATAGGAGAGATTGAAACACCTGAGGGAGAAGGGGCTAGGCACAACAAAACCAGGGTGGGGGGTGGGTGCTGATCTGACACCTGTGAGGTGGGAAGGGATATAGAGGAGTCCAGCGACTGTGTGGCTGGGAGCAGAAGGGGTAGCCAAGTGGTATTTTGAAGTGATATGTTGTGTGAGGTGCAATGTGATTCTGAGAGCCACAAAACTACAAAGATGGCAATATCCTTGGTGTGGTTGGATTTCTTGTGGAAAGAAAAAAAGATCTAACTGAGAAGAAGAGAGATAACTGAACTCTTGGTTTTATAAACAGGCATATGATGCCTTAGAATCCAGCTCTGAGTATGAGGACTGAGATTTGGAACATTATATAGGACAACTGAGGAGATGGAGCCACATTCTACACACACCAGGGATACTGCAGCTGGCTATTTCTGTGCCTTCAAACTAAGTACCAAAGCAGACACGCAATACATCCCTAGCGGGAGTTGCCTAGATTTGCCATAGAGTCATAAACACATACAACTGGGGCAGGGTGTTCTTCCCTCAAGGGTGTTCTTCCATCATTTTGCAAGTAAACTTTTAATGCATTTGGTACCTTAAAAATTTATTTCTTCGTTGTTTTCCACCTTTCTGCTACCCAGTTCTATCTTCCACGTCTATCACAGCAAAAGTACACAGAGAAAGTAGGAAGGGCACATACACCACAAAGAAAGATCATAAGAAGGGTGCCAAAGAAGGGTGGCCAAAAATGTAAAACATATGCTAATAGCCCAGACAGCAGTCATAGCTTGGAAAGTACTGTTTTAAATCACAGCCAGTATCCATTTATGATGCAAATATCCAAACTATACTTTTTATTTCGGTTTCAGCTGGAAATTACAGCCAAAGCCAGAAGTTATAAAACTCAACTTCAGAGTAATTCAAATACTATTGACACAGGCACTTTCAAATGACAATGTATTCAGCTAGCTGTTACACCTGGTAAGATAAAAGAGAATATTAGTAAATATTTAGGTACCAACTACCTAGGAGGTAAAGTCAGTACTTATTTGATATCTTATATTCATGAAGTTGAGTGATTGTCTTTTTACAAAAAAAAGTGAAAGATCTTTCCTGAAATATTGAAAACCATACTCTTCACTTGTAATTCAAAATTAAGGTAAATATTTGATGAGATCTTTATTGTAGAAAACTGTGCCTCTTCACTTCAGGTTGTAAATGTATAGGCAAGGTTGTTTTTAGTTCACCAGACTTGTGCAAATTAACTCCTGGCTCTTGTTCTCAATCTCGACTGTACATTGGAGTCGCCTGAGGCTCCACCCCAAGAAATTCTGATGCAGTTACTCCAGGTGACATGGGGCATGGATATTTTCACAAGCCCTTCAGGAGATTCCAATGTGCTGCCAAGGTTGAGAACCACTCAAGGTTGAGGGTTCGCTTTTTAAGTTGCTATATAAACGAGGAAGACCAGCTACATTTTAATTTCTAACAACAAAACGTTGTTTAGTATAAGTATTTCTATACTTTTATTCAAAATTCTGTTTGAACTGAGTCTCCTGTGTTATTTCCCAAATTTGTCAACCCTATCATTTCCCTGACTTTATTCCATGACTTCATAGGAAACAGGAGGCTGATTTACATTCCTTAATTAGAAAGCATTAAGACTTTTTCTCTTGTCTTCTTTCAGCCCTGTTTGTAACAAACCTTGTACCTCTAAAAATCCATTCCTTAAAAATAAAAAGCACTGGTAAGTTCAGCCAGATCTTTGCTTCCTCGAGCTGCCAGCATTTTCTCTCGTGATGTCCCTGTGGTTCCCTCCAGCAGTGGGAGGTCAAGTCTCTCTCCGGCTTTAAATCATGCTGACATCTTCTATTTCATCTTTCTGACTCCAGCTAGAGAAAATATTCTGCTGCTAAATGATTACGTCACTAGATTGCTTTAACTGGATAATCCAGGATAGTCTCCCTATTTGGGTTTGTAACTAATTACATCACCAAAGTCCCTTTTGCTATGCATTGTAACATTCATGTCATGGGTTGCAGGGATTGCGATGTGGGCATTTTAGGGGGTCCTCTCTGCCTATCACGGTTGTCCTGGGTGTGACCTTCACCTCCTCTATCAGGCTTTCTTCATCACTCCTTTGTTGCAGATAGAGGAGGTCATCCTCCGACTGTTTTTCTGAGAAATCCTGCATGAAAAGAATATTTAAAACTTTGAATATCTGAAACTTCTTTTTAACCTCATAACTCTACTACTTTCTAGATTGGAAATTCTTTTCCCTCCGAAATATTTTATTTGTGTTTCTGTCAAGAAATCCAATGTCATTTCAATTTCTAAATCTTCATAAGTGACCTATTTTTTTTCACCCTGGAAGCTAGTAAGATCTCCTCTCTAACTCATGTGTTTGAAACCTCCCAAGAATACACGTTGGTCTAGATAATATTTACCCACTGAGCGGAGTTGAGAGCTTGTACCCTATTGCCTTTCAGTTCTGAGAACTGTTGTCCTGGTTTTCTTTAATAATTCTCTTTCTTCTCTTTGCTCTGTTTACTGTTGAAAATTTGTTTTCTTCGTGTAATCGCCTGAGCTAGGACCTGCAGTACAATACTGAATAAAGTTGCAAGATGGACATCCTTGTCTTGTTCCTGATCTTAGGTGAAGGTTTTCATTCTTTCACCATTGAGTATGATGTTCATTTAAAAAAAAAGGTATCCTTTATCAGGTTGTCAGGCATTTCCCTTTTATTACTAGTTTGTCGAGTGTTTTTCATTAAAACATGTGAAATTTTGCCCTGGCTGGTGTAGCTCAGTGGATTGAGCGCGGGCTGGGAACCAAAGGGTCCCGGTTTGATTCCCAGTCAGGGCACATGCCTAGGTTGCAGGCCAGGTCCCCATGAGGGCCATGTGAGAGGCAACCATACATTGCTGTTTCTCTCCCTCTCTGTCTCCCTCCCTTCCCCTCTCTCTAAAAATAAATAAAAATAAAATCTTAAAAAAAAAAAATGTGAAATTTTGTCAAATGTGTTTTTGTCATACATTGAGATGATCCTGGGGTTCTTATCCTTTCTTTTATTATAAATGAATTAGATTGGTAAATTTTGTTTGCTAAACCAACCTTGCATTCCTTAGCTAAATCCCTCTTGGTCATGTTGTAAAATGCTTTTTTCTACGTTGCTGGATTTGCTTGGCTAGTTTTTTGTTGTGGATTTTGTGTTACTATTCTTTAGGTATGCCAGTCTGATGTTTCCCTGTCATGTCTTTGTTTGGTTTTGTTACTGATTTCATCGGATTTTCAGGTGGGAAATTATTTCATTCAGCCCTAGTCTTGGGACAAGACTCCAAATAAGCCACTTCAGGCAAATGAAAGTGTCTGTATGGCAGAAAAAGCCAGATAGATTTTTGAGGTTCACCCTTAGCTTCCTTTCCCTTCCTGAAGTCAACTAATAAAACTTGCTGTTTATACTCCAAACCTTATTTATAGTCTTTTGATCGTGTATTTTCATTGCTCTGAATGCAGCGTTTACTACTGCTAACCAGTCAGTGTTCACTCCAAGCGGCCCCCTGGCTTCCTGAGTGAGCGCTTTGATTTTCCTCCTCGTCATCACCTCCCCTGCCCTCTGTCACCTGTCCTCTGTCACCTGGCCGGAGCACTTCAGCGGTGAACCTCCGTCGCACACAGGTGGGACCTTGGGCGCCCAAAGGTAAGCAATTTCGGGAGTGATGCTAGACGCGAAAACTCCACCCGGGCGGTGGTGCTGCCTTGGGAAGAGTGCTGGGCGCTGCGCTGGACGGTCAGGACGCCCGGCCCCCGGCCCCGGCCCCGGCCCCGGCCCAGCGGGGGCTCGCGATGGAACCCGCAGGAGGGGCCGGGCGAGGCCCCGGGGACAGAGGACCGGCGAGACCGAGGGCAACTTTCCCACGGCCCGCTCGCGCGCGCGGCTGCGCCGCTCCCGGGTCTGCGCGGGGTCAGGGGCGGCGCCGCCCACGCGCGGCTCGGCCCGAACGCGGACGCGGGTGAGCCGGCCCGGCGGCAGCGAGGCGGGCCGGGGCGCCGCACGCCAGGCCGCGGGGCTCCCGGGCCGCTCGAGCGCCTTCCGCGGGGTTTGGCTCCTGTCGCTTCCCGTCTCGCCGAACCGGCCTCGCCGCCGCCGGAGCCCTCGCCGGGAGCCGGCCTGCGGGCGCCGGGCGCGCCGGGACGGGACGCGGGGGCGCGGGCACAGGTGAGGCTGGCGGCGCGGCGGCGGGCCGCGCTCCGGGGGCTCCGGCCTGGGCCCCGCGCCGCCCGCCGCTCGCCCGGGGGGGACGCGCCCAGGGCCGGGCTGGGCGGGCCCCGGCCTCGGGGGACGCGGCGGCGGTTTAACTTTCGCACCTGAGGCTCCGCGTGGCCTCGGAGCGCCCGGGGCGAGGGTGGAATTACCGGAGCGGAGACGCGCCGGGCGGGGCGCGGGCTGAAGGCGGGCGTGCGGCGCCCGCGGGTCGCGGCGGGGGAGCTGCCGCGTTTCCTGCCGGGGCCGCGGGCGGGAGGTCGGCACACACCCCCTTCCGCGCGGATCCGTTTCCTTTTGTCTGGTCCGAGTCGGCGTCGGCGGCAGCCCGGGTCCGGGGCGCGCAGCCCGGCGGCGGCGCGGGGCCCAGGTGAGCTCCGCGTGCAGCGGCGCGGGCGGCTGGTGCGGGCGTCAGGGTTTTAATTAACACCGGCAGGTGTAGGTAGCCGTGTTCTTTTAGAAATCGTACCCAATATTTTTGTGGCATCTAATAGTTTTAAGTGCACCTGGGAGAGCATTCATTAGTGAACTTCAAAGGAGCATTGTGTAGGCAGGTTACTATTAAATCGTCCCATTTTATAGACCAGACAGCTGAGGCGCCCCCGAGGAAAAATGGTCTCAACAAAACCAGGCGCTCAGCAGTTGTGGGCGCTGCGGTTGGAGCTTGTCTGGCTGACAATGGTCCTCGGTCCACTCAAGTCTCCTGCAAAATGTAGCACTCCGCGTGCCTGATGCTCTTGTTTTAACTTACTCATTGATTACTAAAACCTTTCTTTAAAAGATGAAGTTGAGTTCTTTCAGACTCCTGGAATAGTTCCCCTAAAAGTGATACTTAAAAGACGAGAATCATTTCTGTATTTTTTTTTTTAATCCTCACCTGAGGATATATTAAGAGGGAGAGGAAGGGGAAAGAGAGAGAGAAAGAGAAAGAAACACTGATATGAGACAGAAACATGGATCGGTTGCCTCCGTATGCACCTCGACGGAGGATTGAACCCACAACCTAGGTATGTGCCCGGGGGGGTGGGGGGGGGTGGGGGGGGATCGAGCCAGAAACCTTTTTGTGCGCGGGAAGCTCCAACCCGCGAAGCCGCCGGGCCAGGGCAAGAGGAGAATCATTTCAGTTGTTGAATAGGGTCGCTGGATTTGTAGTAAGGAGTGTGTTTCTTTTGTCTCTCATCTGTCAAATCTTTAATAAACGTTTGCCGCCTGGACCCAGAGATACTTAGTGATCATCGTAGCAAAGACCCTAAATATTTATTTAATAAGTAGAATGGAGGAGGTGAGTTTCTAGGTATCCCTAAATAATGCGTAGCAAGTTTTATTTTCTCATACAAAAGAATTTCAAGTTTAGGAGAATAGTCACTTTAATGAAAATTACCTTGCAGGTAGGTGCATATTTTAAGTAGAACACAGAAAGTAAATCATATGTAATACTGGGACAGTATTAAGTTGGGGGTATATTTAATATAAACTTTGAACTTTGCATAAATGCAAGTGTAAATCTTTATCATTTAGAATCATAAAATTTGTCTCCACGTTATGTTTTGAGTGCAGTGTAGCTGGGTCTAAATGGCCTCATCCAAATTTAAAATTGCTCTTTTCAAAAGTTATTAGCAAGTTGTGTGTGCAACAGATTTTCCTGATGACACCAATTACCAGATACATTCATTTTCTTCACTTCTGGGTTGTTTGAAAATTTTGTAACTATTATATATATTGTATGTCATATATTATAAGTGCCAGAAGTCTGTTATAACTATAGTAGCAGTTAAGGAGATCCTTACAATCATTAAGGAGCAGATGAAATCATTTTCTGAGGGAACAGTTAGAAGTAGGTAATTTTCTATGCAGTTTGTAGCTTGACAGCAGGGATAATACTCTGGCTGCAAATACACTACAGTCCACTGCATATTAAATGCACAATCAGGAGCATATAAAATGAAGGGGTCCTATCCTCTTGACATTTAAATGGAAAATAGTTCCACTGTTTAGCAGCCAGATCTCTCTGTTTAACTGAGAGTGAATAACTTTGAGAAAAATCACAGATTTTGAGATGCAGATTATTTTTTAAATTTTTAAAAAAGATTTTTTTTTATTTATTTTTTTTTAGAGAGAGGTGAAGGGAGGAAGAAAGAGGGGGGTGAAACATCAATGTGTGGTTGCCTCCAGGACACCCCCTACTGGGGACCTGGCCTGCAGCCCAGGCACGTGCTGTGACTGGGAATCGAACCGGCGATGCTTTGGTTCGCATGCCCATGCTCAATCCACTGAGCTATACCTGCCAGGGCCTATTTTTTTAATTTTTAAAAAGATTTTATTTATTTATTTTTAGAGGGGAAGGGAGGGAGAAAGAGAGAGAGAAACACTGATGTGTGAGAGGTACATAAATCAGTTGCCTCTCATGCCCCCAGCTGGGGGCCTGGCCCACAACCCAGGCGTGTGTCCTGACTGGGAATCTAACCGGTGACCGTTCTGTTAGCAGACTGGCACTTGATCTACTGAGCCACACCAGCCAGGGCAAGATGCAGATTATTGAAGTGGCAAGTAAATTATCAGCAGACAAGTAGAAGTTTCCCCTAGAATAGCCCTTTCTAAGATGAGAAAGTGAAGATTATCTCCTTGTTATACACATGGTTTGTCTCCCAGATAATGGTCCACGCCCTTCCCATCCTATCCATGAATTGTACCTTTCCTCTGACGCTCACTCTAATCTCTGACCTTACTTCATCTTTGATTGCCTTCTCTGGGCAAAAGGTAGTTGACTCAGGGAGGAAGGAGGCCCAGGGAACGTATGAGGAATCTGTTTCTTATAGAACATAAACTTTTGTCCTCAATTTGGAAATTTAATAGTCCATACTCAAGGTCTAGTCAAAATTTTCCCTTGTCAAAGCCGCAGTAAGTAGATAGTCCCTAATAAAATAGGACATAAAAATGCCTACATTAAAATATCTTGTTTTGGCCCTTGCATACAATAAAGTGTGCAAAATCATATCTATGAAAACGGAGTATCCTTGTTACAGTAAACATTAACCACTTAATAAGGTGAATGTTGCTTTCTTAGATTTTAGAAAATATTTGGGAAATGACTTAAATGGTAAGTCTCTTACAAAAGCTAGCTGAGAAAATTGGAGTCACTACATTTTTATCTTGGTAATTTTCTTTGTAGCAAGGAGAAATAGAGGAGATTATTCTAATAATAATAAAAGTATCCTCAAATTCCATAATCTCTTTACCTTCACTGTTGGTTTAGTAGCTGGACAACCTTAGAAACAACCAATCGATCATTAGCACAGGTTTTAAAAGAAGCTTCAAAACATTCTTCACAAAATTACAGATAAGCATGAGAATTAATGTAAATGAGAATTGCCAGGCCTATTTTAAAACCTTTTGAAGAAATTTATCCAAAGGGCCAGAATTGAATTATGGATACCAATTTAGTCAGCATGCAATGAATAGTGTAGACCTGTGGGCCAGTGATATGGTAAGTAAATAGGGGGCTGTCTACTTAAAATTTATTTCATAGAAAAAGGAATTAAAACTAAGGTATATATTTTTTGGTCATATTCTGCTCAAGTTTTTGGTTTTAAGCTAGAATCTGTTCTTTTAACAGGCTATTTGTCTTCTGGATGATGTGTAAATTGTATAGTAAATATTTATGTACCTGTACCTGTTTGACTTAGAACTAGCTAAGTGTTTTGGTTTCTATTATTTTCCTTGATCATGATGCCCATTCCTTTCCACTTTAGTTGCCATCTGAATCCGCTCTGTCCTTTAAGACCCCGATGTAATGGAGGCTACCATTATCCTATATTCGGTGCCCCATCCATCTTTTTCTACTTTTGCTACATATGCATGTATAGCAAACAAATACAACATCATTGCACATGCTTTACAAATTTTTGTAACTAAAGTATGTTGTGTGTATCGTTCTCTACTGTGTATATTTCTCCAGCTTTTTTCTTATTTCACATACTTGGGAATTTTTTCCTGGATATACATAGGTTTAGTTTTATTACTGCATAGTATTACATTGTATCAATGAACAAAAAAGTATTTGTCAAATATCCTATTCATGAACGCTTGGGTTGTTTCCAATTTTTTGCAACTACCATAAAATGTTGCTAAAATTAACATTTCTGTGTGATATAATATTATCTTAGGCACGTACAAACCTAAGGGTTGTGCTGAAACGCCATAGATAAGCATTTCATTTTTACCAGATCTTGCCGAATTGCTTTTCAGAATGTGACTAGTTACACCTCCCCATAGTGGTTTATGTGACCCTTGTTGTTCCATATCTTTTGTGCGTTTGGTAATGTTAGACCTTTTTACATTTTTCCCAATGTGATTGGTCTGAAATGGTATCTTGCTTTAATTTTTATTTTCCTGATTTTTGGTAAAGTTGCGCACTTTTCCTTTGACTGTTGGCCATGTTGATTTCCTCTTCTGGGAGTCGTGCTTTCGTAGTCTTTGCTCGTTCTTCTGTTGGGTGTTTGTCTTTTTAAATTTTTGTGTTGTAGAGTTAATTACAGACATTAACCATTTGCTTATAGTATTTTCAGATTTCTTCTTCCTGTCTCTGAGTTGTCTCTTAATTTTGTTTGTATTTTCTTACACTGAAGTTCAAAAAGATGTGTTTTAAGTTTATCAATATAATGGACTGTTTTTTGCAAGTTTTAAGGCTCAGCATATAATACAGCCTTAGTCTTCCTATGATTTGCAGCTAAACATGCCACACAGTTTATCACTGAAATATACACAAAATTATTAAGCTTTAAAAATTTATGTAAAAGTTCCCTGGTTCAAAATTGCATCTAAGCAACAGCCTCTAGGGTAGCTTTTTCTAGTTTTTCATTAGTTTCCTATGAAGATGTAGAGTAAAATGAAATCTCACCACAAAAACAAAAAGCAAAATCAAAACAAAAAACCCTCCTAAAAACCAGGAGGAGGTGACCTTAATTAAGAAACAGGTTGTATTCTGTTGAGGATTTCTCTACATCAGCACCTGCAGATCGCCTTCCCACCCTTGCCTCCTGATACACACTCTTTGAATATGATAAATACAGGCCAAGAGGCTTCTCTCTGCCCCTGCAGTCCATCCTTCAGATACTTAGGTCCTCTACCAACTAGCAAACTGGGAAGACAGTCTTCTCTGCCTCTATTACTGCTCTGCGGGACGGAACACCTGTGTTCTCAGCAAATTCTAGGAAGACCTAAGGCAGAATGTAGGGGGTTTGCAGTGGGTGCCACCGAGCATTTGGAAACTGGGAACGCAAGAGCCCTGGTG
Source organism: Micronycteris hirsuta (assembly GCA_004026765.1). Lineage (NCBI taxonomy): Eukaryota > Metazoa > Chordata > Mammalia > Chiroptera > Phyllostomidae > Micronycteris > Micronycteris hirsuta. The sequence continues at coordinate 17,807 of PVJI01023880.1, forward strand.
ATAATAAACAGCAGTTGCAGTTACAGTTGTTTTCATGGGTCCTGGCAGTGCTTCTCCCAGGGAAACCGGCAATGAAAGGTAGTGCAAGATGCCCCCTTGGAGAACAGGGTGGAGAATGGAGAACCAGTTATGAAGGCCTGTGGGAGACTGGGAACTGGGCTGCATGCTTTGTGTATCAGCAAGCCGTGCCGCCCCGGGTCTGGGAAGGTGGGCAGGAGAGTGACCACGGGTACTTCCCTCACTCTCTCTAGTCTGGGCCGATCTCCCCATGATTCAGATGCATAGGAAGAAAAAGAAATAAAGCAGACTAAAATGAAGCCTCTGAAACACTGTGGAACAGAGGAAGCTTTATTACTGAAAGGAATTGTAGTATTAATTTCAAAGACTTGATAAATATCTCTCTGGATAGGAAACACCGCATTCGTGTGTTTCACATCCAGAGTGCTCAATTTGTGCTTCAGGGCTTCTGCAAATAGTGAAATGTTTAACCACTTCATCGCTTTTGTCCATTGATATTTTGGAATTCCGCATAAGATTTGTTTGATGAGGGGGAAAGTGCAAATGCTGCTTTCTTAAATGTTATCCTCAAAAAATTGAACTTTAAAGAAATTTTACAAATTGAATTATGTTTCATTAGGGGATCTTACTAAGCACCACGAACAGGTTTATGTGAAACTGTGGATGTTGGCTTTACCGAGAGTCACGATTAAGTTTGGAATGTAGGATGAGTGAGTGCGTCAGGTGTCTGGAAACACTTAAGGAAGGCAGGGCGAACCCCACACACCTGAGGGTCTCTAAGGGCCTCACCGAACGGGAAGATGAAAGAAACAAGCATTAGTGTAGCATGGCTGTTTTAGGATTACAAGCAAAATCTTCATCTTACTGTACCATCTAAGAGCATCACAAAATTTCAGGGCAATGCATGCTGAAGGAGAAATGTGTAGGAGGGCTATCTGCAGACACATTTGCTGCCAGGCAGTGGTCAACTGATAAGCACAGCAGGATAAATGATAACAAATTGGGTATGTCATAATGTGGATTGCATAATTCCACAGGAGGGAGGGAGTGCACAATAGCAAAGCACATGTAACCGAAGTACCAGTGGGTAAGATAGGGGTGTGGGCAGAGATCTGTGGACTCTTCTGATCACGCTGTGCTTCAATTTTACTATGGCTAGAGCAGAATCCTTCTGATGTCACCGAAGCACTGATCGTAGAGACTGAATGTAGATGTTGAAGCTTGGAGCCAGTTACTGCTTTCACACCTTACTGTCTGCACTTCCTCCTCACAAAATGATGGGAATGGGCTGGGAAGTTACTTAGCTTCTCTAGGCCTCAGTTTACTCATCGGTATAAAAAGTTAATGATCCCTAACTCACAGGAACGTCCTGACGATCAAAGGAGCCAATGCCACTTAGTAAGTGCCGTAGTCAAAAACGGCAGCTGGTGCTTATTTAAAATAATGCCAGGCCCTGAATTTATGTTTTATATGTAGAGATTTTAGTTTACAAAATGCGGAGCATATACCACGTACTGAAAATGGCAATGAACACTTACATATCAAGAATGGAATCTAAAAACAAAGTAAGCAAACAAGCAGAACAGAAACAGAAGAGCAGATACAGAGAACATTTTGATGGTTGCCAGGTAGGAGAGGGGTTTGGAGGAATGGGTGAAGAGTTGAGGGGATTAAGAAGTATAAATTGGTAGTTACAGAATAGTCATAGGGATATAAAGCACTTTATAGGAAAGGGAGTAGTCGAAGAACTTACACGCATGACCCATGGACATGAACAAGGACGGGGGGACTGCCTGAGGGAGTGGGGGTGCTGGGTGGAGGGGGGCGGAGAAGGAAAAATTGGAACAACTGTAATAGCATAGTCAATAAAATATACTTAAAATTGCCAAAAAGTAAAAGAAAAAGTACTGTTTTCTGATGGATAGCTTCATAAAGAAATTACAAATAATTTTAATTCATCCAGTAACGTATAGGTATCAAACTACACCTGATGTCTTGAGACTCAGTCTGTGTTCTAAAAGAGTATCTAAAAAGTCATTCTCTAAATAACAGCTTTATAAGGCTGAGACCAGCTTTCTTTGGTTGCAGTTGCAAAATTTACCCTAGTTATGCCAATAAATTGTGTCTTGACTGTAAGGAGTTTGGAGAGAGTGATTCATTTTTTGTCTTGCCTGTGCTTGCTTGCTTGCTTACTCACTTATTATTTGACCTGTGAGGGCCCACTACTGTGTTAGCACTGCCATAGGAGTCTGTCGAGGAGTCTGCAGCTCAGTAAGGGAGACAGACATGGAACAAATGTGAAAATTATTTGGAGGAAAACTAGAAAGGTCTTTCGAGGAAAATAACAGCTTAAGGAAGACCCTGGTCGCACCCCAAAGGAAGGGGCTTAAGTTGAAGCTGAGACTTGGAAGACATGGCAGGACTCCCTGGAGGCTGGAGGCCGGGGGTCCGGGGACGGGAGAAAGAGGAGGGAACCCGTGGGCTGGAGTTGCTGAAAGAAGGCTGTCCTGTCGGCCTGCAGAGCACACTGGGCAGCACATGGGCAGCAGCCTGGCTGGCAGAGCGCTAGGAAGCCATTGAAGGGAGCGGGGAAATGATTCATTTTGCATCTTCCACAAGAACTCCACCTTCAGTGGAGAATAAAAGCCTCATATTTTCATAAAGTTAAACTTGGTGACTAGAACCATAATTTCTGGCCTAAAATTTTTGAGGTTGCACCTTTGTTTGTTGTTCATTGAGTACATGGGATGAAATATCTTCCTCTCCCCATATTTCTTCTTTGGTCTGTTAAAGAGAGTTTCTGTCCCAGCCTGTGTTTTTGAAGGAGCCGGAAAGAAAGCTTTTGTCCTTAATCCACCTCCATCCTCCTCCCTTCGCCTCTTCCCTTCAGGATTCTGAAGTTTTCAGAACAAATCCCAAAAATTGTGAGTATAACTTTGGTGACATTGCCAAATAACAGGAATTGGAAGTTTTTCTTGTGGTGGTTAAAAGGGAGGCTTCCAGTTACACCTTAAAAACCTATGCTGCAAATACTTAGAACTTCTCTGGAAATATTTGATAATATATTTAAATACTATATGCATAGATGAACATGTAACAAAGTAAACAAAAGCCCAGGAAAGGGTGGGGACTTGGCGAGTAAACATGACATAAAAACACCCTTGGTGTCAGGGTGAGGTTGCCGGGCTCACTGGTCTACAGGAGGATTTTTTTGGTATTTTTTTCCTCATATCCCTGTCACTACCCACCCCACCCCAGTCACCACACTGGTGTCCATGGCCATGAGTCCTTTTTCTTTTTGCTCAATCCCCCCATCCCCTAACCTCCCCCCTACCTTAGTTGTCATCCACTCTCTATCCCACTTCCGGGAATATATCTGAAGGAACCCGAAACACTGGTTTGAAAGAGCGTAAGCACCCGTATGGTGCAGCGTTATTTACAATGGCCAAGATAAGGAAGCAGCCCAAGTGTCCTCAGTAGACGAGTGGATAAAGCAACTGTGCACGGTTCCACAATGGACTACTGCTTGGCCATAAAAAGAGGCTTGGGTTTTAATATTCATGGTCATACAGGAGACCAAGGCCTTGGGTACACATGAGGGAGGGAGTTGGGAAATGAGAGCCCCAAGTCCTGCCAGGACTTGGGAAAGGCAACACTTCTACTGGAACAGTAGATTAGAAAAAAACATGACCCACTGACAGAGAAACAGTATAAGGAAGTCTGTACTGGCCTAGTTTCTGAGTAGACAGTGGGGAAAAAAAGGTCCTTTCTGAGAAGTCTGATTATTGAGTTTTTTTTAAAAAAAAACGTATAAAATTTTAAAACATACAGGAAAATAGGATGGTATCGTGAATCTTCGTGTATACATCAGCCAGCTTTAATAGTTATTCTTATTTGTTTCTACATTATATAATAATTTGTTGCTACATTACATAATTTTGCTTGTAAGTACCCCAAATTACAACAATTATCTCTAACCTAAGGACCTTTAAAAAACATAACAATAGCATGATGTATCACATTTACAAAATTAACAATTCTTTATCATCCAATACCTAGTTCATGTGTAAGTTCCCCTAGTTGCCTCAAAAATATTTTTTTAAGTTGATGTGTTTGAACCAAGATTCAGATATTTACACATTGCATTTCATTGATATTTTAAATCTCTGTGATTCTCTTCTGTCTTTTAAAAATTTGTTGAATAAAGCAAGTCGTTTTTCCTGAAGAAGTTTCCACATTCTGTGTTTGGCTGGTTGTGTCCTCATGGTATCACTTAACACGTTCCTCCAGTACCCGTACAGTGGTTCTTAGATTGGATGTTTGAGTCAGTCTGGTTACTTTTTTTTTAAAGAACATACACAGTGCTGAGTACTTCCGATTGCATTACATCAGGAGGCACATGATGTTTGGTTGTTGTGGGCCAAATTGCGTCCCCGCCCCCTGCGAATCTGCTGAAGAGCCAGTTCCCACTACCTGAGGATGTGACTGTATTTGGGAAAGAGCCTTTAGAGAGCTGATTGAGTTACAGGGAGGCTTTCTGAGTGAGCCCTAACCCAGCCAACTGCTATCCTTATAAGAAGAGGAAATTTGGACTCAAAGAGACATCAGGAGAGGTGCCTAGAGAAGAGAGATCATGTGAGGACACGTGAGAAGGCAGCCGTCTGAAACCTCAGAAGGAGCCAGCCCTGATCTCCCCTTGCTCTTAGGCTTGCAGCCTCCAGAACTGTGAGAAAATAAATTTCTGTCATTGGAGCCACCCTGTCTGTGGTACTTGTTATTGTAGCCCTAGCAAACTAATACAGGTGTCCTATTTTTAATTGTGATTATTCAGTTATGATATTAGCATTGATCTTTGAGTGTAGGCAGTAACAGCCTTATACATTCATTATAAAATGCTCCATTGTTTTATTCTAATGTTTTTAGTAGCTATTGATATTTTCTCCCCTAAATCCATCATTGCTAGGGGTTGAAAATGGTGATTATATTAATCATTCTATTTTTTTTT
>PVJI01023881.1:0-22825 GCA_004026765.1 Micronycteris hirsuta
AACCAAGAATAATCTATCCAGCAAAACTTTCATTTAGAATGGAAGGGCAGATAAAGTGCTTCTCAGATAAGGTCAAGTTCAAGGAGTACATCATCATGCAGCCTCTACTATATGAAATGTTAAAAGGTTTTATATAAGGACTCAGGAGCGAAGGCACCGAGGCCAGATCAGCTACTGGGGAATTCAGATCAGTCACAGCAACTCAATAATTTATTCCCTTGTAGCCTAAAAATATTTCAGTTGGTATTAAGAATATTTATGTGTTTGTGTTTTTTGTACATTTTGTATTTTTTCCATTACTCTCCCCCATAATCACCAGACAGTTGTCCATGTCCATGAGTCCTTTTTCCTTTTTATTCATTCCCTTCCCCCCCTAAACCCCCTCCCCCACTAGCTGTCCTCTGCTCTCCATCTATGAATCTGTCTCTGTTTTCCGTGTTAGTTCAGTTAGTTCATTAGATTCCACATATGAGTGAAATCATATGCCATTTGTCTTTCTCTGACTGTCTAATTTCACTTAGCATAATGTTCTCCAGGTTCATCCACACTCACAAAAGGGTAAAATTTTCTTATTTTTTACAGCTGGGTAGTATTTCCTTACGTAAACATCTACATGAAGGGACTACCAGAGGAAGGGAATGAGCAAGGGATTGAGACCTTTTTGAAGAAATAATGATTAAATCTTTCCTTATCCTTAATGAATTTTCCAACTGTTTTATATGATTTGTATTGGCTCTCTGATTTTCTGGCTATTGGGAATGTTACATATTCTCTGTGCTTCAGTCTCTTCAACTTTAAAATGGGGACCATAATATGTCTTACCACTCAGCTTTGTTGAGAAAATTTAATACTAAGTTAATATATGTAAAACTCTTAGTTCCTGGTACACAGCCAGTGCCCAAAATGTTTGTTATTATTATATTGCTGCTGTTATTATCATTTCCCATAGGGCTGGTATGGTGATAAAAAATATGATCACATAGGTAAAGCCTCTAGTACAGAGCATGGGGTAATTTAATTACTCAGTACATATAAAATTTCTCACTCTTTCTCTAAGCATCTAATATATGGGTGGGCTTCATGACTCCTTTCATACCCATGATAGTTTATTTTCTAATTTTTCACACTTGATGGTTTGCTGCTACAATAGACCAGTCAGAATTTCACTTCTGTATTAGCAATAGATTTTTGTTATGTATATTTCTTTCTTAGGCTATATGACCTCTGACTTCAGAATGCATGTCATTCTATTCTATTGCACATCAACTGCAGAAAAAAGAAATCAACAATCTGCTGCAAAGCCTTGATAAATGTGTTTTTCCATGGGGCTAGTCATAACGATTCTGGAATGTCTAAAGAAAGTTCTTGGAGACATTGGTTGACATTCTCCATGCCCACCAGTGGGCCAGCACCAGGGCTTTGTCAATGAATGTTTGTCACGGTACAGAGACTCTGGGTTTTCACTAGGTTCCACAGCTGCAGCATTTTAAGGGATTCTTTCTTATGATAAACATAATGGTGTGAACCTACATGCTGAACAGTAAATGCACTAATAATTTTCATAATGCCAATTTCTAAGCTGCTTGTTCTTTTGCTTTCTTTATTGGTTTGATTAACTGAATAATGTCTGAAACTATGTCATACATATACACGGAGCTAATCAGTGTGGGTAAAACAACAACAAAAACAAAGCACAGGGCATCTGCCTTGTCCACTCAATAACCTCCATGAAGCATGTGCATGAGAGGAAGGTAGGGGCAGCTAAGTGTTGAGCAAGTGATCTGATAGTATCAGCTGTCAGAAGGACTACATAGTAGCTACTATTAAGCATATAATTTCATTTTAAATGGTCTTCATGCAAATGGGTCATGCATATGGGCATTTTTCTATGCTCGAGAAGGGAAAATTTTATCACTCATTCTGACAAAAATCATCCTTTCTTTCCCTACTGTTCTTTCCGTACAAAAAAGGCATGTTTAATTCAATCAGCATTCGTAATCATACATCTATTTATAAAGAGTAGGAAAATTATATTTGAAAATATTGAGCACACTGAGAGCATTTTAATAATGTTAATTAACACTGATTTTTGGTTTCCAAAGTATGCATGCCTCCAAACCTTTAAGTCTTTACCATGTTCGTTATTTTCAAAATTACGTAAAAATAACTAATTCCTGAGGTTCAACTTAATCCTTCAAAATGCAAGTGCTTTCAACTACCACCATTGGTATTTTCTGACCACAGATATTTTCACCCATGTTCTAAAAAACTTTGCTATATGATTTCCAAAGAGTGGATTCAACAAAATTAATATAAATCTGACTCATGTGGACAGACTGTTTCATTCCTTGAATTTCATTTAGAGGTTGGTACTCAGCTTTATCTTTAATAAGTCCTTTAAAGTTATTGCCTTTTATACACTGGATATACTGGCATCTAGTTCTTTTGGATTTTATTTCATAGCCCTTTCCCTCCTTTACCTATGAAGAATTCATGACTCATGCAGCTATCTGTACATTGTAGATACTTGTTGCCTTGGCCATCCACACTCATGCCCTCCACTGACCCCCAAATTATCTCAGAGCCCTTACTTGAAAGCACAGAATGGTCTGTGGAGTTGTGTTCTCAGGGTGCCCAGGATTTGTTTTAATCAGGAATGGTAAGATTCACAGACATGGACCTGACTGTCATGAAGAAAGAAGTTTATTCTAGTCACAGTTTCCTGGAACAGGAGGCACAGCATGCCATGCTGGACCACACAAGGAAGTACCATGGTTAGTGAGGTGGCAGAGGGAGCAGGAGGAACACATGAGCTAGAGTCTTTTTTGTGGTTTAGAAAATAGTTAACTCTGGGAGGGAAGTCCCTCCAGGGTCAGTAAGGCCCCAAGATGTCAGAGCAGAGAATATAAAGAATAAAAGTTATGATTAATATTGGTTGGTGTCCAAAGTGAGAGAGACACCTCACCTGTATCACTTATTTGGGAGCTCATTCAGGATGAATTTTTTTCTGTCATTACATGCACAGCCAGAGCACAGAGCCTGGCCCATGGGAAATTATTATAGATACTTGGTATGTTCTAGGGCCTGGCATGAACTATTGGTAAGTTTTGCTTGCCTCTTGAAATTTACAAAAATATTTGGGAGGAAAACAAAAGGCCAAGATAGAACTCTGTTTTGTTTATCTAATAATATCAGTAACTTGTCATACTTTTTGGTGTACCTCAGATTTACTATTTCCCTACAAATGCTTCTACATAATTAACAGACATGAATTTCAAAAAGCACATATAGAACTTAATGTCTCAGCTTGCTGATGAGCTCCAACCTCCTCCTCTGCTCTGCTTCCCTTCATAAATGTATGAGCTACTCCCTTTCAGCATCTGTGTATCTGTTTGTGTGCGCTACAATAGTCCTTAGGAGATCAAGCACATCTGTCAGTCAGTCCGACAGCAACCATTTATTGAGCACCCGGGGAGTACATAACCCACTGAGTGTATCAGAGTAAATAACAAAAACCAAGTTAAATTACTATTGTCAAAATGAATGGAAGCAACAGGCTCCTCTTTAATGAGCAAATGCAAGTTGTTCTCACTTTTGAAAAGGATATTTGGGGAATAATTAAATCAAAAGATTTTGCCAAGCATTATTCCTTAACTTTTCATAATTAGATTATCTTTAAAGAAAATTGTGTGCATTCAATTTAAGTTCATTGCATATTATACCATCAAGTTATGGGTTTATAAAAGGTGTTTTATATTCTGTAAAACCCTTTGCAATTTTTAGTAACAAGTTTCATTTTATAAAAAAAAAAACTTCAGTGGAAATTACCGCCAATATTTCAACCTTAATAATTATTGAATAAACCTCTTTTAGGTGTTAAGGTCCAAGTGATCCTTGTTTTTCAAGAAGGGAACTAAAGTTTGGGGTTTACTTTGGGAGGGGGGTTGTTTTGGTTTTATTTTCTGACTACAGGTGTAAAAGTATATGTCGTACATCAAATCTCCTGACATAGTAACTATTGTAACATGTCCTGGGTCCCACGTTTTTAATATGCATTGAGGATAGTCTGTGAACCTGCATTTTAGGACTGGCAAAAGCTGCATGACATGGTCAAAACTTGAAACTAAAACAAGAGACCAGTGTACACTGCCCCACTTTGTCCTAACCCACAGTGTGACTTGGGGCTGATCATTAAACCTCTTGGTGTCTCCAAATGGAAGTGGTATGGACTCAATTATTTCTAAATCACTTTCCTGTTTTAAAATAATGGTTCTAAGTAAGAGCATTAACATAAGTATAGAATGAGATATTGAGAGTATAAGTGGGCTGAAGGATTCTGCTGAGGTTAAATATATCCTGATTTAGGTAAGCCTGGTTTCTGAACTGTATGAAATCATCAGTAAATTACAAAAAAAAGATGCTTCTTATATGTAATGTATTGATCTCCTGGAATCAATGCCTTTTCCAGAAATTCTCACCCATAAGCCAAAATCAACTTGGAGTAAGATGATCCATTGGAGGATTCCTTAACTCACTACATTATTATTAATTGCCACATAAACACCTGTGAAACATGATTATTGCATAAGCATATACTAAGGAGGGGATGAAGCTAGTTTTACAAATAGTATAATTGATTTAAACACTTAAGAAACTTTAGATAGTTGCAAAAATGTTTTTGAAAATGAACCTTATAGTACATTGGGAAGCAAATCGTCCACTCATTTGAAGATGGTGAACTAACAATGGAATGAAAGCAGTCATTGTTACTCTTCTATATTAAACCTTTCAATGAGTCATCAAGGACTTTCAGTGCTGCTTAGCTTTCTAATATGGCCCCTGCTCCTCACCTAATTTCTTGCCACCCTCTTCCTTTGCTTCTTCTGCCCCCACCAATATGCTAAGTATGTCATCCCAGGGCCCTTACTTGAATCCCAGATTAGGTTATGTCTCCCCATTACATTCTACCTTGGTGGTATTCTTTGTTTCATAACAATCATCATCATTTAAATGAAATGTTTAATGTCCATCTTCCCTCCTAGAACATAAGTTCAAGAAGCAATGAATAATGCCTGGCTTTTGGAAGGGATATATCCCAGTGACTTAGCACATCTGCTATGTAATATGAACTCAGTAAATGTGCTGGAATAAATGATTGTTTTTAAATCTTATTTAGGTATGCAGAACTTGCAAACAGCACCTAATTATTTGTAAGTTAACAGTGAAGAAAGGGAAAATTTTAAGACCTCATTCCTATTCCCCGATCTTCTAAATTTAGGGGATGTAAACATAAAGAAAAACGGATTGATGTGTGTGTGTGTGTGTGTGTGTGTGTGCATTCGAGGATGGTGGGAAGAGGTTTAGGTAGAGAACACCTCAGATCCCTGTGACATTGATAAATGTCTGACACAGAGAAAATATAATCATGTGCTATTTTGGGGAGCTTATAAACCAAACCCAGTGAGTTATAGAGGCAAATAAATAAAAAAGCCAATTTACTAATGGCTGAAGAAAATAGAATATAAATCTGAAGGAAGGAAAGATAATTACCTTATTTTTTATGTTTTATATACTTTTTACTCTGTATGCTGAGAGACAGCATACAGATTTTCTTTGGTTAACAAACAATGTTTCTAATGTGATATCAGAATAGTTTTTTTTTTAACTTTGTGTGCAAAATGGCTTATCTCTGGGATGTTTCTCCCACCAGAAATCTGATTGGTCACACCTACTTAGTGACAGCTGTTGGTTTCAGAAAATGTCAAGGGCTGGTGATGTTAGAGAAGAGGGAACAAGAGAGTGTGAGAAGGCAGAAAGGAATATACTCTTTCTAATTTACTCAGTCCCCTAGCAGGTGTTCTCAGTATAGGTGGAACTGAAGACGCAGTCGTAGCCAGTTGTGTATGGATGTACATTAAGCATTAACCTGATGCTTAATCATTGAATCTCCTATTTGTAACTTACAAACTCAATACTCAGACTCAGAGTGTAACTGCATGGTGTTCAAATACTCTGCACACAAAGAGAAACATCCGATTCATCACAACTGTCTCCTTTTCTATCTCACTGATTCCTCAATACCTGTCCAGAATTAGGTATATCAGAACCATGTTAGGTGGTTATTAAAATACAGGATTTGAGCCTTGTTACAAACATCCTTAATCATAATCACCAGGTATGTGGTCCAGGGATATGTATTTTATTAATCAGGTAGTGCTGATAAGCAATAGAGCTAACAACTCTTGTCAACATAATACTAAATGAGCAATATCATTGACTTTCTAATAATTTTCAGACCATTTATTGCTTTCAAGCCACATACAAAAAGTCAGAAAGCCCATTTTCCGGATGTTCATGTTACCTAAAATATTGCCATCCTCAAGAGGCATTCAAAGTCATGAAAGGCAAGGACCTACATCCAAGAAGACTCTATCCAGCAAAGCTATCATTTAGAATGGAAGGGGAGATAAAGTGCTTCTGATATAAGGTCAAGTTAAAGGAGTTCATCATCACCAAGCCCTTATTATATGAAATGTTAAAAGGACTTATCTAAGAAAAAGAAGATGATAAAAATTATGAACAGTAAAATGACAACTAACTCACAACTATCAACAACCGAGCCTAAAAAAACTAAAAACAAAAACGAACTAAGCAAACAACTAGAACAGGAACAGAATCACAGAAATGGAGATCACATGGAGGGTTATCAGTGATGAAGGGGAGGGGGGAATTGGGGAAAAGATACAGGGAATAAGTAGCATAAATGGTAGGTACAAAATAGACAGGGAGTTGGTTAAGAATAGTATAGGAAATGTAGAAGCCAAAGAACTTACATGTACAACCCATGGATATGAACTAAGTGGTGGGGATACTGGTAGAATGGGGTGTGCTGGGCAGAGAGGAATAAGGGAGGGAAAGTGGGACAACTGTAATAGCATAATCAATAAAATATATTTAAAAAATATCACCATCCTAAAAATGCAATGTAGTGAAATGGAAAGAGAACAAGATCTGCTTTGTTACCAACACTGTGAGTTTTGGCCAGAATAGACTAAATATAAAACTGCTATTTGCATTTTTGACCCACATAAATGGCAATGTTATATGGTTCCTCCTAATGCTTTAACTCTCTGAGCACTGTTTCCTGTGTTGTAAATGGGGGCATGTTATCCGAAGGCTATTTTTAAGCTTAAATGAGCTTTTTTATATGTAATTCCATTCTAAAAGTATAATGTGAGCTGTTCCTTTATCTCCTTTGGAGACAACAGTACTAGTAAATGCTGGTCTTTATATTTGGGCATTGTACACCACTGAAATATAGTCTGCAATAATTTTTGTTGTATATACACATAAAACCTGCTCCACACATTGGAGAATTTAATAATGACTGTAGTCCATGCCGTCATACTAGAGTTCTCACAAAAAACTATGGCTTCTTGTATGCCTTGGCCAGAATGACTTCTTGGAGTTATTGCCTTTCTCTATGTCTTTATGCCATTCCTTTAGCCTGACTCCCTCCATTTTCTTGACCTAGCAGGCCACAGAGCAGATGCTTCATTACGTTGCTGTCCCTCATTGCCATATGCATCCAAGGAAGAGATGTTCAATTCCAGGTAGAGCTCTCTAATATTAACATGCTGGCCAAACTCCAGAATCTCAGGATAATGATTCCAACTAGCTACTTAAACTAAAAGGATATTCATTGCTGTAAATTACCAAATTTCTGCCAGTAACCAACGAGCAATCACTGATACGGAGTGGCGGTGTTTTAAAGAAGTGGGAGATGTTCTGATCTTCGAAAACATGAAGATTGTAATTTTTCCAAGAAAAAAATGCTGGACAAGTTATCAATACCCAGGGATACCTTGGAAAATGATTCAGGCAGATATGAATTGTGACAGGGGATTGAAGATTTGGGGGGGGTATCAAAATTATTTCACTGAGAATAAGTTGAGGGATATAGAAATTGAACTTTCTTTTTTTCTGGGTCACTTTATTTGACTTACAATTTAATATAATTAATAATGTCTCTTACAATGTCCTTAAAACATTGGGAAGATATGTCTTTGTGATTGAACAGGTGGAATCATAAGCAACTGAGAATTGAGGTAAATGAATGTTGTTCAGGGAGATCCTAAGTGGTTTCTGTGCATTGATGCACTAGAACCATGCTGGCTCTTGAGAGATTTTTGTATGCATTTCTTCCTAATGCCTCATTCAGGGATATCACATTTGTAGGCAGACATTGGCCATGGCAGAACTCGTCATACCAAGGAAATAGGTCAACAGTGAAAATCTGGAAATTATTTTCCTGTGCAGAATACATTGTTAAACAAATTCACCAGCACACCATCAGGCCTATTTTTCCCCCTCAGTTTTGAATTCAGATGCCCTCTCCCCCCAAAAAAAAACCTATTTTTATGAGTCAGTGTGGTAAAGTTAGGAGACACAATGGTGTCACCTGCCCAATGCTGAGGCAGCTCATTATCTACTATGAGAGAAGCACATATGTCCTGCAAAGCCCTACATATTTTGCTCCCTTGATTTCTTGTTTGCTTTCATCGTGTACCAGTTTCTCTACTCATATACTATTTTCTTAGTCACACACATCTTTCTGCTATTCCTTCAAGAGCCTAAACTCCTTATTGTCTCAAGGTTTTGCACCTGCTGTTCTTCCTACGAAGAATTCCCTTCCTCTAGAACATTGCATCCTTGATTTTACCTAGGTTCAAATATCACTTCCTTAGAAAAGCCTTCCATGACTACCTCCAGTCTACAGTTACTAACTCTCACTGCCTCTCAGTCATTCTGTTTTCAGAAAACCCAGTTTTTTAAAAATAAATAAATAATTTTGCAGTACTTTTAGATTTACAGAAAATTTGTGAAGATAGTTCAAAGAGTTCCTATTATATCCCATATCCAGTTTTCCATATTGTTAACATCTTATGTTACAATAATCTATTTCTTACAACAGGAAATCCAACATTATTATATTACTGTTAACTCAATGGCACATTGTATTTGGAATTCACTAGTTTTTTACATAATGCTCCATGATCACAACCAAGATACTGAATTATGTTTTGTCATCATGTTTCCTTAGCCTCCTCTTGTCTTTCATAGTTTCTCAGATTTTCCTTATTTTTGATGACCTTGACAATTTTGGGAAGTACTGGTGAGTTATTTTGTAGGAAGTCCCACAATTGCAGTTTTTCTTATGGTTAGACTGGGGTTCTGGGTTTTAGAGAGGAAGACCATGGAGGTGATGGTCATTCCCATTAGATTAGATCAAGGGTACTACATGCTATCAACATGACTTATCACTGATGATAACAACTTTGATTAGCTGGCTGAGACAGTGTTTATCATGTTTCTCTACTATTAAACTACTCTTCTCTCCCATACCCATTCCTTCACAGTTCTCTCTGGAAGAAGGTCATTACACAGCCCACAGTCAAGGGCTGGGAGGTAAGCTCTACTTCCTTGAGTGGAGAGTACCTACATAAATTCTTCTTCTGTGCCAGTGATGTGTCCTTTCTTTCCCATTTACTTATTTATTATTTATTTATTATTCCATCATTTATTTAAACAATTTTAAAGATTTTATTTATTTATTTTTAGAGAGAGGGGAAGGGAGGGAGAAAGAGAGGGAGAGAAACATCAAGGTGTGGTTGCCTCTCGCATGCCCCCTACTGGAGACCTTGTCCACAACCCACACATGTGCCCTAGACTGGGAATTGAACAGGTGAACTTTTGATTTGCAGGCCAGCACTCAATCCAGTGAGCTACACCAGCCAGGCCCCATCATTTATTTATATTAGATATTCACCAGCACCACTGGGTCTTGTTTTTGTATGAACTCTTGGATATTTATTTAATATTTTTGGTGATAATCCATTATTATATAATTTTATTTCTTGTGTGTGTGTGTGTACTCCAATTGTTTCAGCTTTGGCCAATGGGAACTCTTTCTGATTGGCTCCTATGTCCCTTTGATATGCCTTCATCTTTGTGTTGTTTGAACACTTCCATACTTTTTGGTAGTATAAGATGTTCTAAACTCATCTTGTGTATTCTGTGCCCTAACGTTTCTCAGAAAAGCCCTCATTCCTTTAACTGGAAAGTGGTATTAGAAATCATGATCTGATGAGACTGGGCACGTTCAGGGTGGTATGGCCATAGAAAACAGTGGGGAGAAGGGTTTTCAGGAACACATGGACACATGGACAAAACCAAGGGGGAGTGTGGAAGCAAGGGAGGGAGGTGGGTTTGGCTGGGGTGGCAGGGGGAGTGGTGGGTAGAGAATGCAGACAACTATAATTGAACAACAGTAAAGTAATTTTAAAAAATAGAAATCATGATCCGGGCACTGACTGGGCTCGTTACTGTAAAAACATACTTGCTTATGAACACTGTCAGTGAACAGACCAAGAAAATATATGTATGCATATTAATTCATGTACACACATACCTAGATTTTCTTCTGTATCTGCCTAGTCGCATTATATTAAGCTAAGGATGAGTTTATACTGATGTGTCAAACTCCAGTACAATATCAAAGGGTTTATTCTAACTCCTTGCTTATGTATAGCCTCCTACTTCAACAGTGAAAAACCTGCTACCATCTGCCATCCATTTACTTGTTTGTTCAATCTTAGTATACATGGATAGCAACTTCAGAATTATTAACCTGTACTCTCCTGAGAAACAAATTTACCAAAACTAGATTACAGTGTTTATATTCAATTCTTCTTGTGTTTAGTCTTATACTCTACAATTAAAAGACCATTTTCCAAGATCAAAACCCAGCTTTAAAGTATCATAATGCTTTCTGGAATGGCTATATTTATTTATATATTGTTTGTTTTCTGAAATAGAAGATAAACTTCAGAGGAGCAAACTTGATCTGTCTGTCTTGCAAAACATTCTAACCTCAGTCAGCATCAAGAATAATGCCAAACATAGTTAATATTTATTATATGCAGGGATAAAGTCATTCACAACGCAGCATACTTTTAACATTTGATTCTATTGACTTGGCCAAGTGTAATTAGATACTAGGTGAATGATATATTCTTTGAAAATGTTTGGAAAATGATAAATAAAATGCCAGTGAATTACTTGGTACTGAGAAATGACTGCCAACAGACATGAATACTTATACCAAATGATCTGCTTCTTCTTTCTTTGTAGAAAAGTCATATATAAACCATACTTACTGATCAAAATCAAATGAAGGTAATGTTAATCACCAAATGACTGGAGTTGTGGTGTAGAATCCTGGGGCCTTGGTCATCAGATTCTCTATAAATCTCAGTCGATTCAAATAGGTTATTGAAAGAAGCCTAGCCCTTCAAGTAGGTGTGCTCTGCCCTCATTCACCTCTCCTCAGAGAGAATGATATCCCTTTATTCCAATGGATACATATTATGGTTTAACAAAATAATGTTAAACCTATATATACCCTTACACTGTTGTTGATAATACATCTATGACCCTGAACTATTGTTGAATACCTAATAGCTACATTCTAGACAATTACTAGATAAAATACTTTTATGCTCAGCACTATTCACTATTCATCATGTAGTACCATTTCAATTGATACAAAAATAGTATTTCATAACTGATATTTGAATGACATGTGGTACATATACTTGTCCGGATATTTTAAAATGAATTATTAGATTGTCATAGCAGAAGTTCTGATGCCTAGATCACATTACATTGCCTCTGTCACTTGTTTCACACTCTCAGAAATGTTTTACCACTAGTCTTATTGAAGGAAAGTCTGAGGGAACAACCTTGTTAAACTGTGTGGTGCTGTTGCAAAATAAACAAATCTGTGATATTAAAATAGAGTTCAAAATTTCTTGTTGGATGACATTGACATTTCAAATTGGGAGGCAAAAATAAAGGGGTATTTTTCATCGTGTAATCTGTATATCTCCCCATTGTTTGTTTATTTTTAGCAAAACTAGTTTTACTTATTTAATTTAAACTGTAAGACAGTAACAAAAAGATGAAAGTAAAAGAAATATTCTAGAACTTGCCTGTGTAGTAATTGAAATGATATTGTTCACTTACAAAACATAATAACCTCATTTTATGATCCTGCCCTGAAAGAAAAATAATTCTATTTCATTTTTTATGCTAGGAATAAGTATACTCCTGAGTAATTGTTTTGTTTAATGTTATGAACCCTGTGAATTATATATTTGTCTAAATTTCACATTTTCTCTTGGATGTTAAAATAATTAGAGCCAAGTTTTTGCCACATTTTAAATTTATGCTGCCTTTTCCAAAGGATATATCCTTTTAAGCTTCCTCAAATCTGTTCTGAAACTATATGGGGCATAAGTATATAACTTAAATAAAAATGATTATGTGGCTAGTTTCATTAGATTATTATACATGGATATCCTTTATCTCCATGATAAGATTATGTATATCTGCCAAGTTGTCTAGAATACTCATGGCACATAGTAAAGTCATATTTTCTCTTAGACAGTGCTGGACAACAAAGAACAATTCTTACTCTTTAGCTCAACATTTTATAGATTATAAACAAATCACTTCACTTCATATTAAGGTGATGTTACACAATGTATGTCAGCATAACTTGCAATCACATACTGTCTTACATGAATTCATTTCATGTCTGGGATAGACTTGAGAATTACTGTAATCCCTGGAATATGTGAGGGTAACATGCTAAACTCAACAGGAATGTCCTAACAAGCCACCTCTCAGGATCATTATCCTTGCAAATATCCCATTGTTTCAGTTATTTATTACTGTATAGAAACTCTTCCATACTTAACGAAGTAACACCACACCAGCCATTCATTATTCTTATCTCTTCACAGTTTTAGGTGTTGACTGTATTCAGCTAGACAGTTCTTTCTTCTAGTCTTCCATGGACTTGGACTGTGACAGAGGTCGCAATCATTTCTGAAAATTCCACTCACACATGGGTGGCAGGTGATTCTGGATGCATGCTGGAACCTCAGCAAAGGCTGCCGACGGGGACACCTTCATGGGGCCTCTTCACATGACCTAGGTTCTAAGAGTAAACGTCTTAAAAAAGAGATAGCTAGGAGAAAATTGTATTGCCTTTTGAAATCTAGCTTTAGAAGAAATGCAGCATCATTCTAGCCACATTTTATTAGTTAGATGCTAGTCACTGAGTCCAGCTTATATTCAAGAAGAGGAGAATTAGACTTCACATTTTAAGTGTCTAAGAATTTTTTGGACATCCTTTTGATCCTTGCCACACAGCTTGCTTTCTAGTGTTGATTCTTATTTGTTTCAGAGATACATTTCCCTCTAGGTCTCCTGTATTCTAGTGAGGTGCCCTCTACTGAACCTTTGTCTATCTACAGATTGACATCACCACACACCATGCATCATAATGGCCTGCAACTCCATGTCTTCTTGTCACTGTGTTCTGTCTCCAAAGTTATGTGTCATTGCCGGATCTATCTTTATTTCTTTATGCTGAAGGTGACAATATACTATGCTCAGATCAATTAATAAGAGCTTTCAGTCTTTGTTGCTGATGATAGTCAAAAGTTTTAAGGCTTCTCTGAGTCTAACAGGTATATTGATTAGGGCTCCTGGACATTTGTAATCATCCTTATTGCCTTATTTAACTCAGCAAAGTGGGACATAGTCTCCAGTGTGTCTTATTGCCTTTCTTTCTGCATCAGTCAATAGTAGCGCCTCATAGACTATTTCACATTCTGTTCAGTTGGTGATGTGTCTGGTTGAGTAGGGTTAAATATGTCCAATTAGAAAAACAACTCAACTTCTTTTGCTCAGCACAATTGTATGAAATTTCTAACAGAGAACAGTCTTCCCACTGTGTTTAAACTTTGAATGTATTTACAGAGGATTAAAAATACCAGTACTTTACAATCACATGCTGGTGAAAATGTCTTTGAAATAATTCATGAAGTAGGAAGAATGGAATTTTAGTAACATAGAATATAAACCAGTTTTGATTAAGATTTAGTATTTGTACAACATTAGGGGATATTCAGTGTATAAATATGTTTAATAGTATATTTTGTGCTATGTTAGCATTTTTATTATGGACCCAAGAGTATTTTAAATAGACTTATTACAATCTTCACTTCTCTGCTTTGATTAGGGAAATGCTCACATCTTATGCTTGGCATTTTCCTCATAGTTCTAGAACATACACAATGGAGAATTATAGAACAAGTGAATCAGATTGTAGATTGGAAAAATATAATCACTCATTGAGATGACTATAGGCAAAGTTTTAAAGAATAAATAAAAAATGTACATATAAAACCTATATTACTACCATCTGTTGTGCTCATTGATATTAAAAAAGAGAGCAAACCTCTTGGAATGTAAAACTTTTGGAAGTACTCTCTCTCAGAGTTCTCAATAAAATATCCCTTCAGTAACAGAAAAAAATCAGAGGATATTAGGGTGGTCGGTGACATGGGCTGTGAAAGAATTCTTAAAGAGAAGTGCAGAGAGTGAAGGTTTTGTTTTACTTTCCCAAGAGAGGGAAAGGGCTCAGTACAGAGACATGCACCAGCACTAGCACTGAAGGGTTAGGGCTTTGCATTTTATCGAGTGATGGGGTAGTTATAGAGCAGGATGTTTCAGTTAGGCTGCAACTTGTTGCAATGTAGGAGGTGCAGAGAAATGCACCAGCACCAGCACCAGCACCAGCACCGAGGGGTCGGGGCTGTGGGTTTTTATTGGGTACGGGGTATTTGTAGAGCAGGACGTTTCAGTTAGGCTGCAACTTGTTTCCATGTTATCTTTGGGTGCAGAGACTGGTTGCCAGTCGTTGTGGTCTCCTATGTCCTGTTTTGTAAGTTCCCGGAGCCTCTGTGCCTTCAGGCTTTTCCAGTAATTTTCTAGTCCTGAGGATAAAGGTTCATAAAACAATTAGAGTCAGTCATGCTCTATGGGGTACAGCCAGCTCTGGGAAAGAGGGCCTGAGAAAATGGCTTTTGTCCTATTATTCCTCCCTCTGGTTTTGAGATGAATTTATTCTTAATGACCTGGACCCGTTCTGGTTCTGATGAGTAGCGACGAAGATCTCTTCTTCTGGAACTACTTCCTGTGAATTACGGACATAGAGTTGCCCCTGCCTGTGGATCTGTTTATCGGTCATTAAGAGGGAGAGGGTGGAACCGGACAGCTTGAAAGGTGAGAGCTGTAGCTGGGGGTCGTTTGCAAAAGGAGTCTCTTAGAGCTTGGATGCTTTGTTGGATGAAAGATGGAAGGTATCTTAGGAGACATAGCCTGAAAGCAACAACAGAGAGAAAAGCTGTGATAGGACCTAGGAAAAGAGTTAGCCAGGAAAAAGCAGGACAATATATATTGGTCTTAAAATCCCCAAAAGAGAAAGGTGGAGTAGTCGGTAGATTCTGTATGGCTGACACTGCATCAGTAGCTCTCAATAATTCTAAATCAAGGGATGAAAGAAAGAAAATGAAACATCAGCTTGAAAGAAAACTAGAAAAATTAGGATTTAATTCAGTTTGTGGGTGACAATTGGACACGCTGATTTCCAATGAAACACAATTTTCCCTAAAATTACCCTCATTTTATCAAAGACACTACATGTAAATCCAATTTCAGTTTGGCCTGATTATTTGCATGAACACAACAAGAATAGTAATTGATCATATAGCCTCCTCCAAATCTGCTTTGCTGGAATTTTACAAGGAACCTTCAGATTTAGCTTTAGTCAGCCTTTCTGGGCAAAGAAGCCAAGCCGCACAATTACCATCTGGTTTTGCCTGAATACCTATAAGTTTGGGTGGATTCCTCAAGTTCTTGAGGTCTCCAAAATGTCTTCAGGTTCCTTCCTTGCCATCTTTCAGGAAAGCAATCTTCATTCCTTACCTGGAAAGACCGCCAGGAACCACGTGACCAAGCAAGGTACCAGGCCATTTCTCCAAGGGGCTCTTATTGGCTTCAAAAGTCAGTCTTAATTCCTTAAGGCTTTCTGGTGACATCCAGAGTCCAGGCATGACTCTTTAAATTATGACATTTCAGACAAAGACTTGTTTAATAAAACCACATTTGGAAACTAGTGCTATAGTAAACAGAACAGATTTTTATTGGATTTATGCAAACAAAAATATTGCCATGAAAATAATACTCATGAACTGTTGCTGAATTCTGGAGGGATTAAATAGGGAGAAAAATATAAATGCTTCAGTATTGCTTATAAGGGTATGCTTTAGAAATTGCTGTAGAGAAAAAAGAACAAGCTTGCTTACATCTGGAAAACAAAAATATTTAAAATTAGCAATATTTTGAATACATTTTTGTTTATTTTTATTATTGGCCTGTATTTCCATGAATTCAGTTTTTTCTTAGGGTTCCACAAATCTTCATTTGCTTCAAAGAAATGATATGCTTAGATATCTGTAATTTAAAGTAAGTCAGAGTTCTTTTCATGAGCCTTTCCAAAGACACATTAGTGAATGCATTAGAATTAAACAGTGAGTGTTTATAAATGACCAAAGTTAAATTGATGTGGTTGTAGTTTTGATTATGATGCGATTGATAAAGAACTTTGCTTCTTTGTAATACATAACATTTCCAAGATAACAATTTCTTGGTAAGTAATAATTACTATGAAATGACATAAAAGAATAATATAAAGCCCATATTTTTAGATTCAACACATAATTTCAAAATATACAAACATCAAACAATATGCAAGATTTTAAGATTCTGTACAGGACTTATTGGAAGTGTGCACTGAGCATTGGAAACAATTCATAAATTCCCAGTATGTGGGTTACAAATACCCGGAGTACCACTGTTTGATGTCCCCACAGAGAACCATCACTGTTGGCTTGTCCAGTGTCAGTGACAAGACACCTGTTACCCCTGAGAATTTCCTGTTTGAACTTGGCTCTGAATCTTTGCAAATTCCTCCCTGTGGCAGGTTGAAATTTCTAGAAAATTTATTTTGATAAAATATATATACATACAAATAGACTATAGTTATTAGTGTTCTACTTGACAAAGTTTCCATGTAATTTCAAGCATATTAAATAGGTCAAGTTATTAGTTCAAAAACTTTTATAAGGAGAGAGAATAAATCCTTGAGGCATTCCAGGGCCCATTGGACCAATCCAAGTCACTTCTCTGTTAAAAGGTCTTTTAAAATTTAAACTTTGGGAAAGGTGTCAAACAAGCTTATCTAAAAGATTATAACATAACCTTATTGTAAAACAAATATATATTTTTTGGTAATAACCATAAAAGACATTAATCAAACTTAAAACTGGTTTTAATATCAATTTGTCCAAACCATAGGATCTTATTTAATTTATATAAGTATTTAATATGCTTAGGCCTACAAAATATTATACCCTAGTTATGTCATCCAGAGACAGAAAACATGCCACATGTAGCACACAAACACATATCACATACAGGCCATATGCATGAAGACTGAACACGTAAAGACCATATACATAATTCGAATTACTAATTTTTATAGGAAAAGCGTAAGATTTTTCTCATTTGCCTTTGACAACTTTCAAGAAGACCGGAAAGGGAATGGAAAGGCCTGAACACCAAGCAAGAAGACCTATTGAGACTCTCAATACAAGCTTTAAGGACTGTGAATGAGTGGTGGAAATAATGTCTCAGCTCCAAGGAATTGAGCAGCAGGAAAGAGCCTGGGAGGGGCTACTTTGGCCCCTGAAAGGTCAGACACCTGGTAGAAGAAGATATATGCTGCAGATGGAGGACCAGGAGTTATACCCACACCAGCAGAGAAATACAAAGAGTTGGATGTGTTTACCCTGTGCCTGAGGGTGATTTTACCAATGAGGAGAGTGTCAGCCAAATGCCCTGGGAATGGATTGAACCCACTCAGAAAGACAGCTATGTAGCAAGCTGAGAGAGGCATCTCTGTAAATCTCTGGGCTTTTTTTTTTTTGGCCATTCTGAGGTGAGCAGGTACCATGTTCAGCTGTCCCTGAGGCTCTCTTGAAAGTTAATAATGAACAAAGATGGTTAGCAAACATTCAGTCAGTCTCAAGATTAGTTTTCTATTGGGAGCTTCCTGAAAGAGACAGAAGAAATGGGTGTGGCCGGGAGAAACCCAATCTGAAGCGGGGGAAACCCAATCTGAAGCGAGAGTCAATGAGGAGAAGTGGAAGAAGAGATGGAGAGGGTGTTAAAGAGTCAGGTAAAGGGGCAGAAAAGCAGCTTGAGTTTAAAATGCCACTTTCTTCTCTGCATTGGGAGGCAGGCCCAATTGTTCCCAGGACTGAGCAGCTCCCAGGTCTCTAGGGGGAGAATTCAGAGTATTTTACAGTCTGAGATGGGGGTTTAGAGAGAGGCAAATTTGAACAAGAGTCATAGTTAGGAGAAAGAGGCCTGGAATCCCTGGAATCTCCACTGAAGGTTAAAATCTTGTCTGCTCTTGAGAACTAAACCTAAGGAGGGGATTGAAACAGCAATAGTACAAGTCAATTGGAGGATAGTATTATAGTTAAGAGACCCATTCATGGGCCAGATTTCCTGGTTACCCAGTTTGTATTGGGTCTAGGGTGTGTTGCAATAGAAAATCAGGTGCTTGGGCTTGAGGTCAGTAAGTCCCAGAGCCTTCAAGTTCTTAAATAGACAACCCAGTGGGGAGTTATTGGCAGGGTTGATTGAATACTGCCCATGGTGAGAACTATGAAAAAGAAAAGAGAAGGATATCTCAGGGATGAGAACAAATGGGAGGTGGGGAAGGTTTGATAAGGGCATCCCCAACTCAAATGACCTAGAGATCTATGGCCAGAGCTGAGAGTCCTCGAGCCTGAGGGCAGACTGAATGTGAAGTTCTGCCTCAGGGCCATGTGTCCCTGGGCCCTGAGATCAATTCAAACCACAAACTTCAGAAATCAGCTCTCTTGAAGTAACAGGTTAGTTTCTTTTTGACTGCTTCTGTAAACAATTGACTTAGTTTTCCATAGATACTCATCAGCTTGAGACGTCATTGTGACTCGTTACAGGAGATCCAGGTAATAATTAATAATATTCTAAATTGGATTAAGCCACAAGATGGCAATCTTGCAAATCCAGTTTTGTCTTTAGCATGTATTGTCCAGATTTTAGGTTATGAAGAGTCAACCTAATGAAACCAGTTTATAGTTATTCCTTACTGCACCCATGTAGGACTTTAGGCTCTTGTACTTACTTCCTAGTGGTACAAGGAAAATAGAGCACAGGGGATAGAGTATAGAGAAATACTGCCCATTTCTGGCTAGGAAACCATTGGAAGGAAGAGGAAAATGAGGAAACATAGGAAAGAAGGAAGCGGTCACCAATTTCCATTTGTGGCTGCAGGATAATAGAAAGGAAGGGGTTTTGATAGATAAGAATAATATTAAAGGCTGAGAGGAGGCTGTTGCTTTCACTCTCCATTGAGAAATGTAGGAAAAGGTCACCTCTTGGATTGCCCCTCTCGCACCAACCTTGAACAAGACTAGGAACTTGGTCTATAATGGGATCTGACAGAGGGAAGCTCTTAAGTTTTCCTTTCCTGACTGAACCCCAATTCCCATAGGGCACACATAGAAATCTGGCTGGCCTCCTCAGGGGAGCTCACTGTAGCGGTCAAGCCAGCACATGATGGGGGATCAGTTGCCATCAGTAACCTGCCAGCAGGGAAGGCCAAGTTGTGGTGAAATTGTTCTGCCCAAGTTAAAAGAGACCAGATAACTAACTGAACCAATCAGAGACTTTAGCCGTGACAATCAGCGAGGATAAACACATTCATATTTACAAGGAATCTTTTTCCAGAGGCCAGGAGGATAGACAACATTGCACCTGAGGACCTTATTTCTTTTACATGTCAAGGGGAGCCTTCAATCCTTTCTCTCTATATACTCTGACACCACCTTGGGGAGGAAAATGCCATTTTATGGTCTTTATAGACACTGACAGAATTATCCTAGTTAAAGGCCAATATGTCATTTACAAGCAACCAAGTCCTTGCCTATGATTTCTGTTTCTCTCTTAAAATTACTTGGATATGGGAGTCACTATTGTCTGAAATTCTTTTGTTTTGACTTTTGTTTTCTTCTTCCCAAGGCCAGTCATTAAATCCTAATGGATTTTTCCTTCTCATGATCTTTCATAGAGGTGCTGTCTTCTCTGCCATTGTCACCATCAAAGCTCAAACCTTATCATTTCATGAAGAAGCTATTTCACTATTTTTTTTATTAGCCTCCAGAGCTTCCTATTTCCAATTCACGTTTTTTATACTTCCAGATTTATCTTCCTGAAATACCTCAAGGAGAATGTCCATTTTTTAAAAACTCAAACATACATAAAATGTGCCCATATTGTTTTGCCTGACTATCAAAATTCTCCAAAAGAGAATTTCATCTTGCCACTCTGGTGCAAGAGTCCTGTGATCCAGCTAGACTCAAATATTCACTATTCTCTGATGATGTATTGTCTTTACTGCATTCATTTGTTCCCATGTTATTTACTTTGTAGAGAATTCAGTCCTAATGATTCTTTTGTTAAAAATCTACCCACCTGTAAGGCTGACTGGCCTCTTTCACCTTGTTAGTTTTTCCGAACACTCCAAACCTTGTTAATATATGCCTTATTTTGTGCCACTTTTATGGCTTCTGTCACATAGAAACAATATGCTTTATTTCTTCCTGACTTAAATATTGGAGGAGTCTGATTTTAATGGTAAAAATTAGCTTAAAGTCTTCATTCTCCCAAATTTCCCAGTTAACTCTCATAATTTCTTGGGTTAAAATATCTTTCTTTTTTTCATATAAACTTGCCATTAATATCACACTTACCAAGTGACTCAATATTTTGTATATTTAGTTATCTAGCTCTGTAAAAAAAGTGGGGTGTGCATTATTTCCTCCTTATAAAATAAATAATTGCTTCAACCATTTAGAATTACATCTCAAAACATTTTTGATGTTTGGATTCCATTTCTTTCAGTGTTTGGATGGTGCTAAGGATCAAGACATTAAAAATATCTTCTTGATGGTCAGTCTTCATAAGTTAGCAGCAAATCTTGAAAACTTGGAAGAACCATCTTTATGACATAGAGTTTATGCCGTTATACCCAAAATAAAAACAGTGGGATTTTAAATAACTAAGTTATATATTCATCAATAGAGATTAGTAAGATACTTCTGAGAAAGATGCTGCTTAACCTCAAATCCCTGCTAAGTGGTAGTATTTTTTGATGTTGTTGAAATTTTAATCTATGTTTTACAGAACAGTCCCAAGAATATGGGTTCCCTTCCATCACTGGATCCT
Source organism: Micronycteris hirsuta (assembly GCA_004026765.1). NCBI lineage: Eukaryota > Metazoa > Chordata > Mammalia > Chiroptera > Phyllostomidae > Micronycteris > Micronycteris hirsuta. The sequence continues at coordinate 21,319 of PVJI01023881.1, forward strand.
CCACACAAAGAATTGTTGCTGAGTCTGCTGGCTATAGCACAGCTCCTTTAGTAATCTTTCTCCACTGAGCCATTATGAGTAACAAAGTATGTTCTCTATGCTATTCGGCTCCTACATATCTCCACCCACCCATCTTCTGTCCCATACCAAAAATATAAATTTACATACACTTTAAAATATTTTGTGGTGGATTTTTAGAATTCTGTAGTAGGATGTTAACATTTTTATTATTTCTCACAAGTATGTTTCAATGCCAAAATTGGCCTTTCTCATAAAACTAGTCAGAAAATCATTTTCCTTTTGTAAATTAATTTAGGATCACTATAAATATTGTTTATCACTTGAGATAAAGTGATTCAAACATTGTGGGCTTCTATTGTTGAAGTTATTCTTATTACTTTAGTATTCAAAGAGAAAGCAGTGCACTGTCTTCAACAAATCAGGATATTAAATGGGATGCTATTTAACATGAGTCAGAGTTGGAGTCACCTGTTTATATTCAGTAAATAGATAATTTTCAGTAGTTCAAATATTTGAGCCACTCATCAAGGACAGCATTGAGGGAGAAACATTAGGAATACTTGGTCTTCACAGAATGGAGCGTCTGTTAGGAAAGAAATTAACACTATTTCTCTAAATAGTATGTAGGACTAATTGAGAACCTATAGGCCAGGCACTATGAAAAACATCATGGGTGAAGCCCTATAGAGACAGAAAGCTTCCAGTTCATAGGATAATGTTAGAACAAATTTCAAAAGAAATATATATTTCTTAATTAGTATTGCTCATTTGTAGTTTAAGTATGCTGCCCTGCTCAATTATCTTTTGTTGCCTTACCAACAATAATTTTAGCTATGTTGTACTAAGTTGAGCAATAAGAGGATGAAACTGATGTCAAACATTTATAACGTTTGCAAATTGAGCAAATTTGACTCCCAAGGAGAAATTAGGACCAAAATCAATCAAGTTAGTCAGAATTTCATTTATACTCAGTTATTTGGCAGGAAACAGATGGAGATGTATGAGTTTGGGCGAATGAGCTCATCTTCACAGTGTGGATGGTGGAGGTTTTGTCTCCGTAGAATCCACCTCCACTGCATTCATCAACTTAGGGGAGATGTGCACCATGGGTTCTTGTGGGTGCCTTTATTTTCAAATACCACACGTTGCCAATTCAATTCAATTACTAGTCTTTGAGATGGGCAGAAAACCACTTTCCTTTGTATAGGCTCATTTAAAGTCTCTATCTAAAAACATCAAAAGGCAGTGTTATTCCAATATGTTTTTACAAAATCAAGATTATATTGGTAATTTTCCAGTATAATCTTACAGATGTCCTGAGTCCTTAAGCTAGCTACAGAACATTAACACGGTATAACCACACTTCATATTTGTTATTTTTATTGTCCCCCAACATGTAGTCTTCCCTCATTCTTTTTTTTTAATTTCTTTTTTTTGTTTAATTACAGTTATTTGCATCCTCTCCCCTCCCTGCCCCACCTCCCCC
>PVJI01023882.1:0-22825 GCA_004026765.1 Micronycteris hirsuta
GGAGAGGATGCAAATAACTGTAATTAAACAAAAAAAAATTAATAATAAAAAAAGAATGATTTCCTAGCCCTAGGTCTGAAGTGACAAAGATGGAGAAAAAAAATGGAACAAATTAAAAACATATCTCTCTCTTTTTCTGCCTTTTTTTGCCAACATCTCCTATTAGCTCAACCTAACTGGAAGCCAGAGGAAGAGGGGCCATTGGTGTCATCCGTAGAGGTCAGCCTGACTAGGCACAGAACTAGATCGAGAGGTAGAAAATGGGGTGCAAACAGAGAAAAATCAGTTCAGTCAATATGTCAGTAATTGTTATGGATTGAATTACCGGTATGTCCCCTCAAAAAAAGATATGCTGGAGTTCCAACCCTATCTACCTCGGAATATGACCTTATTTGGACATAGGGTATTAAAAAGTCATTAAGTTAAAATGAAGTCATTAGGGTGGACCTGAATCCAATATAACTAGTATCCTTATAAAAAGGGGAAATTTGGACACAGAGACAGTCACCCACAGAGCAAAGATGATGTGAAGAAACAGGAAGAAGAAGGCTATCTACAAGCCAAGGAGAGAAGCCGGGAACAGATCCTCCCTCACAGCCCTCAGAAGGAATCAGCTCTCTTGGCACCTTAATTTTGGACTTTTCACCTCCAGAACTATAAAATAATAAATTTCTATTGTCTAAACCATCCACCTTTCCATAATTTGTTGTGGCAGCCCTGGCAAATGAATACAGGTATGTAAAAAATGCATACAGAAGAACTTATACCAGGATACAGAGTGTGACCTGTGTGAGGTGATAGTATGGGTGATTTATATATATTTTTTAATTTCCTAGCTTGTATACTTTTACATCAGAACAAAGGAGCAAATAGTTCTGTTAAAATGAATTTCACAGCAATTGTAGGAGGAAGTCATCCATGGACAGCCTGAGGGGTGGGTACAGCTGAGAGAAAAGCTCATTGATATAAATAACATTGATATGTAGGCTCCCGTTACTTATGTCCCAGTGGGATGGTTCTTGCTCCACATTGAATCTCAGGTTTTTGGTTTCCTTCATGTGGCAGGCCTGGTTTTTGTCTCCTCTTTAAAGCTGGTGTCCCTCTGGTAGGTCTTTTGGGGTTTGGTTCATTGTCCCCAGGGCCAAGGTGAAGAGAAAGCCAAAGTTTAGCACATAAAAACACTTCATTTAGGAATGTGTTAATGCCAGAACAACTATAAGGGGCACATGGACAAAACCAAGGGCGGGGGGTGGAAATAGGGGAGGGAAGTGTGGATAGCTGGGGAGGGGGAATGGTGAGGGGAAAATGCAGACAACTATACTTGAACAACAATAAAATAATTTTAAAAAGAATGTGTTAATGCTCTTCACTAATAGAAAGAATTAAAATAACAGTAATTTAATAAGAAAACATGACCTGCACATATGCTGCCTACAAGAGACCCACCTCAGAACCAAAGACTTATACAGATTGAAGTGAAGGGTTAGAAAAAATATTCCAAGCAAACGGACAGGAAAAAAAAAAGCCGGGATAGCAATACTTATATCAGAGGAAATAGACTTCAAAACAAAGGCCATACAAAAAGACACAGAATGTCACTTCATAATACTCAAGGAAAGAATCCATCAAGAAGACATAAACAATATAAACATATATGCACACAACCGAGGAGCACCCAAATATATAAGGAAAATCCTGGAGAACTTCAAGAAAGATGTAGACAGCAACACAACTATAGTTAGGTATTTTAACACCCCACTGTCAACAATGGATAGATTTTCCAAAAAGAGTATCAACAAGGATATTGTGTAACTGAATGATAGATTAGATCAAATGAACTTAACTGATATATATAGAACATTTCATCCCAAAGAAGCAAAGTACACATTCTTTTCAAGTGCATATGGAACATTTTAAAAGGGCAAAAAACAAACCTCAACAAATTCAAGAACATTGAAATCATATCAAGTACTTTCTTGGACCACAAGGGCTTGAAACCAGAAACCAATCTCAAGGAAAAAACTCAAAAACATTTAAACTCATGGAGACTGAATAGCGTGCTATTAAACAATGAATGGGTTAATAATCAGATCAAGGAAGAAATAAAAAAGTTTCTAGAAACAAATGAAAATGAACACACAACAGTCCAAAACTTATGGGACATGGTGAAGGCAGTCCTGAGAGGGAAGTTCATAGCAATACAAGCAATACAGGCCTACCTAAAAAAGATAGAAACATTTTACAAATTTTACAAAACATTTAAGGACAAGCTAACCCCTGTCCTTCTCAGACTACCAAAACATCCAAGAAGAGGGAAAACTCCCAAACTCTTTTTATGAGGCCAGCATCATCCTAATCCCAAAGCCAGATAAAGACACAACAAAGAAAGAAAACTACAGGCCAATATCACTGATGAACACAGACACTAAAATCCTCAAAAAAATATTGGCAAACCACATCCAGCAATACATCAAAAATATCATACACCATGATTAAGAGGGATTCATCCCAGGGATGCAAGGATGGTACAATATTTGCAAATCAATAAACATACCCTATACGTGGCTCAGTGGATTGAGTGCTGGACTGGAAATCAAAGGATCACTGGATCAATTCCCAGTCTAGGGCACGTGCCTGGGTTGTGGGCAAGGTCCCCAGTAGGGGGTGTGGGAGAGGCAACTACACGTGGATGTTTCTCTCCCTCTTTTTCTCTCTCCCTTCCCCTCTATAAAATAAATAAAATCTTAAAAAAATAAACATACTACATCACACACAAAAAAGGAAAGACAAAAATCACATGATCATATCAATAGATGCAGAAAAAACATTTGATAAGGTACAGCACCCATTTATGATAAAACACTCAGCAAAGTGGAAGTAGAGGGAGCATTCCTCAACATGATAAAGGTTATATACAATAAAGCTACAACCAACATCATACTTAAAGGGCAAAAACTAAAAGCTTTGCCACTAAGATCAGTAACAAGAGAAGGATGTCTGCTTTCACCACTTCTATTCAACATAGTATTGGAAGTCCTAGCCACAACAATTAGACAAGGAAAATAAATAAACAGCATCCAAATTGGAAAGGAGGAAGCAAAACTGTCATTGTTTGCAGATGACATGATAGTGTACATAGAAAATCTTATAGACTCCACCAAAAAACTACTTGACCTAATTAGTCAATCTGGCAAAGCAGTGGAATACAAAGTCAATATTCAGAAATTGAAGGCATTTTTGTACACCAAAAATGAAATATCGGAATCAGAAATCAGGGATAAATCCCATTTGCTATAGCAACAGGAAAAATAAATTACCTAGGAATAAACCTAACCAAAGAGATAAAAATGTGTACTCAGAAAACTACACAACACTGAAGAAAGAAGTTAAGGAAGACACAAATAAATGGAAGCATATACTCTGTTCATGGATTGGAAGGATTAACATCATCAAAGTGTCCATACAACCCAATGCAACTTATAGACACAATGAATTTCCTAGTAAAATACCAATGACATATTTCACAGATATAGAACAAACATTTAAAAAATTTATATGGAACCATAAACGACCCCAAACAGTTGCAGCAATTTTGAGAAAGAGGAACAAAGTAGGAGGGATCACAATACCTGACACCAAACTATATTACAAGGCCACTGTCATTAAAATAGTCCAGTACTGGCATAAGAACAGACACATAGATCAATGGAAGACAATAGAGATCCCAGAAATAAACCCATGTCTCTATGGTCAATTCATACTCGACAAAGGGGGCAGCAGCATAAAATGTAGTAAAAATAGTCTCTTCAACAAATGGTGTTGGGGTATCTGGACAGTTACATGTAAAAAAAATGAAACTTGACCACCAACTTACACCACACACAAAAATAAACTCAAGATGGATAAAATATTTAAGTATGAGTTGTGACACAATAAAAGTCATAGCGGAGAACTTAGGCAGGAAAGTCTCAGATATCCCATGCAGCAATATTTTCACCAATATGTCTGCTAGAGCAAGGGACATAAAGGAAAGAATAAACAAATGGGATCTCATCAAAATTAAATGCTTCTGCATGGCTAAATAAAACGGCATTAAAACGAAAAGAGAACCAACTGTATGAGAAAATATATTTGCAAATGTTGCCTCAGAGAGGGTTTGAGCTCCAAAATATATAAAGAACTCACATGACTCCACTCCAGGAGGACAAACAATCCAATTAAAAAATGGGCAAAGGACCTGAACAAATACTTGTCCAAGGAGGACATACAGAGGACCTGGAGACATATGAAAAGATGCTCAGCATCACTAGCTATCAGAGAGATACAAATTCAAACCACAATGAGGTACCACTTCACACTGGTCAGAATGGCCATCACTAACAAATCAACAAACAACAAGTGCTGGTGAGGTTGTGGAGAATAGGGAACCCTAGTGTAGTGTTGGGGGGAATATAAACTGGTGAAGCCACTGTAGAAAACAGTATGGAATTTCTTCAGAAAACTAAAAATGGAATTGCTTTTTAATGTAGTGATTCCACTCTTGGGATTATACCCTAAGAATCCTGAAACACCAATTCAGAAGAACCTATGCACCCCTATTTTCATAGCAGTGATATTTACAATAGCCGAGTGCTGGAAACAGCCTAAGTGCCCTTCAGTAAATGAGTGGATCAAAAAACTGTGGTACATTTACGCAATGGAATACTACACAGCAGAAAGAAAGAAGGAGCTCCTACCCTTTGCAACAGCATGGATGGAACTGGAGAGCATTATGCTAAGTGAAATAAGCCTGGTGGTGAAAGACAAATACCATATGATCTCACCTATAAGTGGAACCCAATCAACAAAACAAACAGGCAAGCAAAATATAACTAGAGACATTGAAATTAAGAACAAACTGACAGTAACCAGAAGGGAGGGGGGAGGGAGATAACAAGGGATATAAGAGGAATGGTCGTCAAGGAATATGTATAAAGGACTCATGGACAAAGCCAAAGCAGGGTAGGATTGAGGGTGGGGCAGGGGAAAGTGGTGGGGGGAAAATGGAAACAACTGTACTTGAATAAAAATAAAAATAAAATAATAATTTTGGCCTCAGAAAATGTTTGCTAAATGAATACATGGCTTAAGAGCTCTTACAGAGTCTCTAATATTAGGGTAGGGTACCTAACCCATAGTTGCTAGACTCATTTTTTAGGGAAAAAACCCAGAAGTTCAGTGGACTTCTACCCACTGTCTTTATTCCTGAAGGTGAGACTTTCCTTAAGGTGGAAACTCTTACACTTGTTTCTCACTTTAGACTTAAGTACTCTTAGTTGCAGACAAATCTTAGCAAATCCTTTCAGACTGGCCCTCTGTTCTCTACTGACCTGTGTCCACTATGCTCCTTTGTTTCCCTTTCTCTCTCTGAGAGTGTGACTTCCTTGCGGGGAGGGCTTATCCCCATTTGACTGACACAGGTAAGCAATAACCAAATGTTCACTGAAGGCTGAAATATGACTCAGGTTACCTTTGACAATGAAGATAGGCAAGGAGACTTGTAACTCAGGAAATTGAGTGATGACAACTTTTTTTTTTAATGACAAAAAGGAAATGAGCCCTGGCTGGTGTAGCTCAGTGGATTGAGCGTGGGCTGGGACCAAAGGGTCCCGGTTCGATTCCCAGTCAGGGCACATGCCTGGGTTGCAGGCCAGGTCCCCATTGAGAGCCATGTGAGAGGCAACCATACGTTGCTGTTTCTCTCCCTCTCTTCCCCTCTCTCTAAAAATAAATAAATAAAATCTTAATTAAAAAATCTTAAAAAAAAAAAAAAGGAAATGAAATGCTCTCAGAATATCAGCTAAAGGATCCCAGGAATTTCCATGAGAAGAGAAAAGGTCTGTAACCAAATCTGAGAATCAAATACCTCTAGTTTACAAACAAGGCATCTCTTTGCCCTTCTCTACTGCTTCAACACAGACCTTCCCTTTTCCTAACAAAGGGAACAAAATAAGGGCTGAATAAAAGTTATTACCACATTGGTTTCTATGGTAACTGGTTTATTTTTTTCTCTGTGAAGATTTAACGTAATTTTTCCCTTAACTCAGTAATTTCTCATTTTGTTTTTTTATATTGATGTTCTCTCTGATTTGCATTGTTTTCCACAGGAGCAGTCCAGAACCTACTTGCCTGTAGGTGGAGGTATGAGTTATTAAGTGGTATTAAAGTATATTTTCCATAAATTGTAAAATCCAGATTCATACATATGCAGAAGGAACATATGCCAAAGATTTCATTTAACTCTTAATTAATGTGGGAACAGGTAGGATATTAAGACTTGTTTGAAGAGCATTCAAGGAGCTTGGTATATGTAGATATTTGACAAAGAAATGTTAGAATAAAATGGCTGGGTTAATGCAAAACTTTCCTATGGGACTAAAAACCTACAACCTTTGGGTTTCTCTTTCCTACTGGATAGAAATTACTTGCATCTCTACTGGACAAAATTATTTAAGGTTTCATGTAATCTTTGACTCTTAATCTATGATAAAAGTGAGCAAACAAGGTACATTCCCTTAAATAATCCTTAGGTGAGTCTTTTACTCGACATGATATTGACAGGCTGTGACACCTACCTTTTTGCTTGTCTCCCAGTGTTGTATGATTTTTCTTAACAGTGGTTAGATGGTGGATGTATATTATTTTGGGGCATATAATTTGAAATCTTTTTAAGAGAAGATGCAGGGTTTGTACTAAGACTTGTTTTCAAATAGCCTTAAGTGCATGATACCTGGAGAGTTGACCTAATAGCAACAATGCAATGAGGAAAAAGACTTTTTTTCTTTGCATTTACATTGTTTTACAGTGAACCATGGTCCTGTCAAACAAAGAAGGAATTGTGATGGGTGCTAATATCAAAGAAGAATTGTTTAAATTTGGAATGTTAGAAGTTAGTAAAGCATGTTTACACACATTAATACAAATATTTTGTGTATGATATAAAAATTTTATGGAACAAAATGAAATAGCAACAAACAAATTGATGAATTATCTGAATCATACAAAATAACATTTGAATCATTGAAAAACCTGGAGTTATATATGGTGTTTATATCTGCTTATTTTATTTTCAAAAAGTCAAGATGTACTGTTTGTGTTGCATTAAAAGCACTTTGAGCTCTTTGGAAGAGCTGCAATAATGAAGAACATGATATAAGCTCACAATAGGCTCTTCAAATGAATTAGCCAATTTTAAAACTGCAGAATTCCCCATAAAAGCATCATTCTATTTTTTTCCTACAAAGCTTAGCTGTCTCCTCTCTTGACAACCTCTCCAAGCTATTTTAGATTTCCTTTAAGAGAAAATTTCATTTATTAAAGACAGAATTGTGCTAAATTAAAATCGATAGTTACAATTATTTTCTCTGCTTTAATACATACTGACTGCTTCAAAGACGATTGTGTAACTTGGCTTCCATTTTTGTTATGAAAGTCTGAATCATACATGTTGTATTTGGCTTTAGAGATTTATCTTCATCGTGCAGTTTAGATGCAGTTACAGTGCACCCTATCTTAAATCTTAAATTTAAGAATAGAATAGGAACCAAATTATATATTTCTATGTCAAACTTCCATTACCATCTTTCTTTTCCATCCCCTCCCACTACCATAATCAGTGGTATTTTAATAGATCTTAACAAGAAACTGACTTGCTTGACTGGCAAGATATAAAAGAGCAGGAGATATTTCCTGCCTGAGTCTTATGTCTATATATTCTAAGGTATTTTAATGTATTTGTACAAATGGCTATGGTCTATTTTCATCCATCTTACAAATATTGATCAATAACCTTATTTGTGCCAGGCACAGTTCTGGAGTTTGATTAATAAACAAGACAAAGTCTCTTATGAAGGAAAAATATGTTCCTGTAGAAGAAAATGGATAATATTTAAGTTAATATTCTGTTTTTAAAGTGATGGCTATACATAAGTGGCTAGAATGTACTTTATTTTCTCAGTTACATCTTATATGTAAATAGTGCCAATGGAATAACGAGAGACTGGAATTTTGCTTTATTGCATGAAAAGAGGTTGCTTGGCTGGATAACCAAATATAGAATCAGCACCCCCCACACAAAACAAAAACCTGTGAGGTTTCCTCCTCCCTTAGCCTGGACCATGGTTCAGGTTCATCTTTCCCTATCAAATTGAACTCCAGAAAGCTGTCAAACAAACCCATTCTTGTTGAGATAAAAATGACTGAAAAGGCCTCATTTGCATAGTTTCCTGCAAGGTTTTCATTATGAGAAGACTGAACCTGAGGCTTGGAGGAAGTTTATCTTTGTGGGAATCCAGGCTGTTAGTGACAAGCTCAATCATCAAGACTTTCCTCACTGTGTTCTCCAATCCAAATTTATGATGTCATATACTGCCCAGTCCCAACCAATACTTCACCTTACAATACTCTTAAAATCACCTACCCCAGGCCTTAAAACCCTCTAACTAGACTCTGCTCATTTCCCCATTTTAAGATACTCATTAAGATTCATGAAGGGTGGGTTATTCCTCACTGTTTTAAGTCATCTTAGCTCTGATTAACCAACTTATGTTACTTAATGGTGGTGGTACTGTTTTGGGGGAAACTCCCAGAAACTTAGTTCTTCTCACCAATGCAGTAAAGAATTACATATCAGCAAGTCCATTATTGTGCAAGCAGAGTTTATTGGTGATATGTTCTCATGGAAGAGAATGGGCCCAGCCAGAGGTGGGGGAGAAAGGCAAGAGCAAGTTGGCAAGGGCAAGGGTGGCAAGAGCAAGAGAGATCCTTTGTTCTAAGGACTTATATAGTTGGTGGGATGGGGGAGGGTGAAGAAGTTACATATTGATTGACAGGTAAAATTGGTGCTAGCTTTCTAGAACGGTGGGCATGAATATCCAAAGGTATTAATGGGCTTCTTCCTTTAGGCCAGGGGTGTCAAACTCATTTTCACTGGGGGGCCACATCAGCCTTGTGGTTGCCTTCAAAGGGCCAAATGTAATTTTAGGACTGTATAAATGTAACTACTCCTTAACAGTTAAGCGAGAGCTTGGCATTGCTGCTGGGTAGAAACAAGGTGCCAGGTCAGATAAAACAAAGTGGAGGGCTAGATTCGGCCTGTGGGCCTTGTATTTGCCACCTGTGCTTTAGGCACTATGGGCTCTTTTGGCCTTTCAGGCCTTGGTATGAAAGCACAGTTTCAAAGGCTTTCTTTCCCAGATAATGGAAAAGATACATAGAACTTCAAGAACTGCTGAGTCAATGGGTGGGACATGCATCCCTCCACCTCCCTGCCTTTGTTAGCTATCTATCCTACCTAACAGTACTGGGTTGTAGTGGCCTCAGGAAAGATATGCTCACAATTTAAAACTTCTACCCCACCCCCTGGAACCTGTGAATGTGATCTTATTTGGAAATATAATTAAGTTAAGGACCTTGATATGAGATTATCCTGTATTTAAAGTGGGCCCTAAATCCAATGAAGTGCTTACAAAAGAAAGGCAAAGGGAAATTAGAGACAAAGAGGAGAAGGTGATATAAAGATGGAGGCAGAGTTTGGAGTAACAATTGTATAGCTAAGGAACGCTAAGGATTACCAGCACTCACCAGAACCTAGCAGAGAGGCCTGGAACAACAACCCTCCTGACACATTGATGTCTGACTTCTGGCCTCCAGATCAGTGAAGGGAATAAATTTCTGTTGTTTTAAGCCTTCTAGATGTGGTAATTTGTTACAGTAGACATAAGGAACTAATACAATGGTTTTCTGGAAAGTTGCAAGATCCAAGTAATATATGCAGTAAGCATTTGCAGTGGAGGGACCAGAAGCAGGTGCTTGATGTTGCTTTGGTATAATGATGAATGGGGTGATGATAATGTTGAGGGTGAAGATGAGGGTGCTTGTGACTGTGATGATAACTACGAAATATCCAGGTAAATCAAACTTTCAGCTTTCCCCTAACATCATTATTTCTGTGTACATCTCTGCTCACCTCTCTATCCAGACAAAGCAAGCTAAGGACATATTGGTAATAGCTAAGACAATTGCAAGATAAATGCCAGACTAGTGATGCCAGGTGGCATCCAGGGAAGCCAAGAGAGGTCTCAACCAGATACCAGGGTCCAGGTTCTTGTCACCACACAAGAAAGGATTCGAGGGCAAGATGGAAAGATTTAGCAAAGCACAGTAAATTTATTAAAGTGAAAGTATGCACTCAAGAAGTGATAGTGGCTGACCTTGACAAATAAGATGGCCCAATGGACTCTGGGTGGTGCAAGGTTTTGGTTTTTATTAAACATAGGCAAGGTTGAGGGGGACAGGGTCTTCCTTAGCTTCTGATGCTGGTGGGGTAATTGCTGACATGGCTTGTTCTCATCCTTCCTCTCCAGATAATGATATCTTTTTTGGTCTTCCTGGGACTGTCATGGTCCCAAAACTGCAATTCATATTTATTATAAAGATATTATAATAGCCTTGTTGGTCACTTTCAGGTGAATATTGCTGCCAAATCTGTTTTCGACTGGTTTTTGTTTGTCTCAACTACAGGATATTGGGTAGGGGGAAGCGTGTGTGGGGGGACAGGTGGTCAGTAAAAGTCACATCCATGATGTACCAGCTGGGACAGAAAAGGAGAGGGGCAGAGCTTGAGGCCTTTGTTCCCTGTTCTAACTTCCCTGCCTCAGTAGTGCTTCTCAGATTTTAATGTGCAAAAGAATACCATAGGGAATCTTGTTAAAGTAGGTCTCAGTGAGGTTTGAGATTCTGAATTTTTTTCTCTTCTTTTTATTTCTTTTAATTGGATGAGTTCACATAATGGGCATATGTCATATGGATATTGAGATTTTTTATTTTAGTTTTTCTTTTAGTATGTTAAAATTTCAGCTTTACTGCAGTATAATTGACATATAAAATTGTAATATATTTAAAGTGTACATCATGATGATTTGATACACATATTCATTGTGAAAGGATTCTCCTCATCTAGTTAATTAAAAACTTCTACATTCCTATGTAACACTAATGCTGCTGCTCTGAGGATCAATGATTCAGATCAGGTTTTGGCAAAATTCTCTGGAAAAGGCAAGGTAGAAAATATTGTAGACTTAGAGGATGTATAGTTGCTTATTACTGCTGAAACAAATTACTACAAATTTAGTAAACTAGAACAACACTCATTTATAAATTCAGTTTTTTGGTCCAAAGTCCAGCACTAGGGTGCTCAGCTAGTTAATATCTGAAAAGATAGAAGTCAAGATGGTGGCAGAGCCATGTTCCTGTAGTCCCTGGGGTCAGAATCTACTTCCAAGATCATTCAGGTGGCTCTCAGAATCCAGTTCAGTGTGGCTGGATGCCCCTACTTTCTTGCTGTCAGCTTCTCTCATCTCCTTAAGGTAGACCTCATTCCTTGTCACATTGTCCCCTCCATATTCAAACCAGCAACAAGCATGTCAATTCCTTCTCACAACTGAATCTCTCTGACTTTTCCTTTTGTCACATCTCTTTGACTGGAGAAAAGTTTTCTGCTTTTAAGAGCTCATATGATAAGATCCGACCTACAGGGATAACCCAGCATAATCTCCTCATCGCAAGGTCCATAACCTTAACTACATTTGCTAAATCCCTTATGCCACAGTAAGGTCAAATATTCACAGGTTACAAGGATAAGGCAAGGGGAGGGGGCATTGTTTTACCTACCACAGAAGACCATTGTCAAGGACAGTTGTATCTATCACAAAAACTCAACTGAAAGCTACCCTAGACAATGTGTAAACAAATCAGTGAGGTGGTGTTCCAATAAAAAATTATTTATGGACACTGAAATCTGAATTTCACATAATTTTTATGTGAAATTTTTATGTGAAATTTATGTGAAATTTTCATAATTTTTATGTATCAAAAATCTATTTTGATTTTTTGATAATTTGGATATGTAAAAATTATTTCTTAGCTCATAGTGATGGGTTGAAGAGGTGGGTACAAAAACAGGTAGTAGCCTGTAGTTTGCTGACCTAGAATCTAGATGTTAATCCCTCTTGTCTCCTCAGACCAGAAGCCTGTAAAGGGCATGAATGTTCTCTCTGACTTCGCTGCACTGCAAATGCTTCTTAAAATGATTGAACATTTAACTAAAGCCGTCACCTGTAGAAAAATTCTGGATACTAAGGTGATGTTTATGGAGAACGGAGAAAGAGAAAATTTTGCTCAGGAAACTGGGTCTTTTGTGAGAGCAAAGATGTGTTATATTTGGAAAAATGAGCTTTTATGGGGAAAAATGCAAATATGCAGTTGTTAAATTAGCTACATTCTACTTTGAGCTTAAATGACATAATGATAGAGATAATCAGATTTCATGCTTCGGGAGATTAGCAGATAACTCAAGATATGGGAGTTGTGGGTTTTTTTTGTTACTTCTGTGTTGGTCTGCCTGAGACATAAATTCCGTTTATACAGTCTTTTAAAATACTAGACCCTAGGGGCATGAATTTTATGTTAACTAAATTGTCAATATGATTAGGTACATGGTAAAGCCCATTTGCTCATAGAAGCAAGACATTTAAATTATTGTACATCATAAAATAATTGTATAATGAGGTATAATCTGGAGTATTTGCAATGTTTGAAAGGTGGAATTGGAATTTATAATAACGATGCCCCAATTTGTAAAATTTATCTGTTAGGAAAAATCAAATTTTGGTGTCATGCTATAGCCATTCCAAATCTAATAAACCATATGGTTTTGGTCATGCTCTCCAGAAAGGGACCCTGAGACATAGATACATATACAAATGATTTACTAAGGAAGTCCTCCTAAGAGAAACCAGTAAGGGAGTGGGAGAAGCAGGACACGGAAGAGGAAGAAACTGAGTAAGCATGCAGTTTCAAGTCCCAGTAGTAGCCTGTGGAGAACTCTAGAATGTAAATTATCTCTCTAAATTTATTCAGACCAGAGGCAAGGAGCTGGGATTTCATACTCCTGCACTGGTCAGTTACATATACAAAGTTTTTAGTGGTCAGGAAAGGACACAGAATCTTTTGTTTGTTTGCTTGTTTTTACCATTTGCTGTTCATTCTGGTTATTTTTAAATTTAGTTTTTGGATAGGTAATACATTCATGTGATTCAAAAATCTGAAAGTACAAAAGGATACACAGTGAAAGCCTCTTACAAATCCTTGGCTCCTATCTGTCAAGACACCTTCCCTCACTACTGTTACTAGTTTATATATGGACATATAAACAATATGCATAGAGACTTTTAGTCTCCTTCTTTCTACACCAAGGATAGGATGGTGTAATAACTGTTTGGCATATAAAAACTGTTGCATTTTTCTCCACTGAATATAATTTAAAGCTCTTTCTAAATCAGTGCATAATTTCTCCCCTACCACTCTGTTTTTGATATCTGCATGATATTTCGTTGGATGGATATGCAAACATTTATTTCATCAATTTTCTTTGGATGGACATTTTCATTTTTTAAAATCTTTTGCACTTACAAACAGTGCTACATTGAGTAACCTGTACTTATGTCATTTTTCATGTGTGCAATATAACCGTAAAATAAATTCCCGTGTTTAATTGTTAATTGAAGGGCAAATAAATTATAAATTTAGTATCTATTACTAAGATACCTTCCAAAGAGGTTATCTACCAATTTGTTTCTCATCAGTAATATGTGAGACTATTTCCCCATATCTTCACCAACACAGTGTGTTATTAATCTTCTAGAGTTTTGCCAATCTCATAGGTAAAATATGGTATCTCAGCACAGTCTTAATGTACATTTCCTTAATTTTCAGTGAAATTGAGCATCTTTTCATATGATATGTAGACTTTCAACATACTAAAAATTTTCCCATTGATTCAGAATGATGTCCTCTTTGGCAATTAGAAAGCTAGAGTGAATGTAGGTGTCAGTCTTCCTGGAACACATACCAGAGTCAGGAAGTACCTTAGTGGTCATCTAGTCCAGTCCTAGTCTGATGCATAAAAAGACTCCCAGCTTTTCACAATAGATATGCCCAGAGTTAAGGAATTCACAAAGTTGAAGAAATCTTTATGTGGCTCTAAAATTTAGAAAGTTTTTATATTGAGCCAAAATCATCCCATTATTACTACATGACAGTAATTACAGTATGTTCTTATTAAAGTATACAATTCTTTTAGATCACAATGAATATAACTCAGAGAAATAATAGTGGCTACAAATATAGGTAGAATAGCTCACTTTTTCCTCCCTCAAAAATAATTCTTCAGCACCAGCTGGTGTAGCTCGGTTGGTTGGGCATCATCCCGCAAACCAAAAGGTTGCTGGTTTGATTCCCAACTGGGGCACATTCCTGGGTTTCAGGCTTGGTCCCTGGTTGCATTGTGTGCCAAAGGCAACCAGTTGATAGTTCTTGCATCCTCATCAATGTTTCTCTCCCTCTCTTTCTCCTTCCCCTCTCTAAAATAAAAAAAATTAAAAAAATTCTTCAGCTGATAGTCTCTAATATGATATAATTATTACATATTGTCTTCATCACAATTAGAAATAGAATTTAAAATGTAAATGACACCTATGTAGTATTCCTGATAAAAATACATAACCCAAATCAAACTATGAGGAAACCTCAGATAATACTAAATTGAAAGACATTCTAGGAAAAAACTGGCCTGTACAACTCCAATACTGTGATGTATTACGTCATGCCAAAGAAAAGCTAAGGACCTGTTCTAGATCAAAATAGAAAAAAGAAATGTGCTAATTTAGTGTAATCTGTGATGCTGAATTGGATTCAGGGAATACAAAAAAGGGGGAAAATGCCATAAAGCAGGAGTCCTCAACCCCTGGACCATAGACTGGTACTAGTCTGTGGATGTTAGGAACAGGGCCGCACAGCAGGAGGTGAGCAGCGGGGGGGTGAGCAAAGCTTTATCTGTATTTACAGCTGCTCCCCATCACTTACATTACCTCCTGAACTCCACCTCCTCTCAGATAAGCAGTGGCATTAGATTCTCATAGGAGCATGAATCCTGCTCCTATGAACTACTACTGTGAACTGCACATGTGAAGGATCTAGGTCATGTGTTCCTTATGAGTCTAATGCCTGATGATCTGAGATGGAGTTGAGGTGGTGATGCTAGTGCTGGGGAGAAGCTGTAAATACAGATTATCATCAGCAGAGAGGTTTCACTGAACAAAGACCATAATAAATCAATTGCTTGCAGACTCATATCAAATCCCTATGAGTGGCAAGTGACAATTAAGCTGCATCTGGTGGCAGGTTGTATAGTGGCAAGTGAGTTGATGTACTTCCATTATATAGCTGCATCTAGTGGCAGGCTTTAAGCCAGAGTTCAACACTTATTTTAGTCCACATGTGGCCCACCCATTATTTTTTTTACCACTTCCATCTGTGCCTCTTTTTTGCACTGCACACTTGTCTCAGTCACAGTTTTGGTAAGCTCACAAGCTAACCCTAGCTAAAATGAGTACAAAACAAATGTCACTGGAAAGCTTCTCTGAAAAGGGGGAAAGACCCAACGATGAGACAGCAGAAGACTCTCAGACTGCCAACAAAAGAAAGCTGCATTTAAAATAAAATACCAAGAGTCCTACTTAAATTATGGGTTCACTGCAACACGTGATTCACAGTATCCAAGTCCACTTTGTAGAATATGTGGCGACTAGCTATCCAAACAAGTCATGAAATCTTCAAAACTGCTTCACCACATGGAAACCAAGAACCCTGCATTAAGAGACAAGCCTTTGGAGTTTTTCGAAAGAAAAAAATGTGAACATGAAGAACAGAAACAATTATTGAAGGCTACCACTTCATCAAATGTGTCTGCACTGAGAGCATCATTCTTTTTCTTTTTTTATTTTTTATTTTTTGTTTAATTAGTTATTTGCATCCTCTCCCCTCCCCTCCTCCTTTCCCCTCCCGTCATTCTTAATAGCTAACCACATTGCTAAATCTAAGAAGCCCTTTTACTATTGGTGAAGATTTGATCCTACCTGCTGCTAAAGACATTTGTTGTGAACTTTTAGGAGAGGCTGCAGTTCAAAAGGTGACATGTGTTCCTCTTTCAGCTAGCACCATAACTAGATGAACTGATGAAATAGCAGAGGATATTGAGGCACAATTGTTAGAGAGGATGAATGAGTCACCTTAGTACACAATCCAGGTTGATGAGTCTACCAATGTTGACAACAAGGCAACAATGCTTGCGTTTATGCAATATATTTTTCAGGAGGTTGTGCATGATAATATGTTATGTGCACTTTTGTTGCCAACCAACACCACAGCTGCAGAACTATTAAAGTCTTTGAATGAAAACCGAATTGGTCATTTTGTGTCAGTATATGTATGAATGGAGGAGCTGCCATTACGGGACAGCTTTCTGGTTTCACTACTTGCATCAAAGAGGTCACTTCTGAATGTGAGTCTATGCACTGTGTCATCCATAGAGAAATACTGGCTAGCCTAAAAATGTCACCTGAACTTAACATTTTGCAGGTAACATTGGTAATTAAAATTATCAACCACATTAGACTTCCGGCCCAGATGGAGGCGTAGGTAGACACATGGTGCCTCCTCGCACAACCAAAAGAGGAAAAACAACAATTTAAATAACAAAAACAGCCAGATCTGACAGAAAACTGAACTGAGTGGAAGTCCGACAACCAAAGAGTTAAAGAAGACACATTCATCCAGACCGGTAAGTGGGGCAGAGCCGGGTGGAGAGCACTCGGCAAGACGCGGTTTGTGGAGTGGTACCGGCAATGCTCCAGCTGCCCAGAGAGGCCTGTGGCGGGCGCGTCTGGCCAAAACGCAGCGGGCATACTCGGCGAAACCGGGGTGAGACCAGTGGACTGGGTGGTCCCTCATTATCGCACAGATAAACCAGGAGGAAAAGCTGGGGAGTGGAACAGACCACACGGCCCACCAACGCAGAGAAATAAAGCCTCAAACCACCAATTGAACACACCTGTGGGGCTGAGGCGGCAGTGAAAGGAACTGCCGGCCTCACAGGAGAGTTCGTTGGGGAGACCCACAGGGACCTGGAACTGTGCAGGCCTGCCCACTCACCCTGGAGCCAGCAGAGAGGGGCCCAACTTGCTTGTCGGTAGCTGGAGAAGTGCGGAGAACAGAGCAGGCGCCATTGTTCTCTCAGGTCCCGCCCCCACAGGCAGCATCACAACACAACGACATGGGTTACCCCACCCTGGTGAACACCTAAGGCTCCGCCCCTTAAAGTAACAGGTGCACCGAGAAAAAAAATTGGCCCAAATGAAAGAACACATCAAAGCTCCAGAAAAAATACAGCTAAGTGACGATGAAGAGATAGCCAACCTGTCAGATGCACAGTTCAAAGCACTGGTAATCAGGATTCTCACAGGATTCGAAGAAAGATTGTCGCAATTACTTGAACAAATGAAGGATAATATAAAGAAAATTAGGGGAAATGTGCAGGGAACCAACAGGGATAAGAAGGAAACCGGGACTCAAATCAACGGAGTGGACCAGCAGAAAGAAAAAAACATCCAACCAGAAAAGAATGAAGAAACAAGAATTCAAAAAACTGAGGGGAGGCTTAGGAACCTCCAGGACATGTTTAAATGTCCCAACATCCGAGTCATAGGGGTGACAGAAGGAGAAGAGGAAGACCAAGGGATTGAAAACTTATTTGAACAAATAATGAAGGACAACTTCCCCAAGCTTGTGAAGGAAATAGAATTTCAGGAAGTCCAGGAAGCTCAGAGAGTCCCAAAGAAGTTGGACCCAAAGAGGAACACACCAAGACACATCATAATTACATTAACCAAGATTAAAAATAAGGAGAGAATCTTAGAAACAGCAAGAGAAAAGGAGACAGTTACCTACAAAGGAATTCCCATAAGACTGTCAGCTGATTTCTCAAAAGAGACCTCTCAGGCAAGAAGGGGCTGGAGAGAAGTATTCCAAGTCATGAAAGGCAAGGACCTACATCAAAGTATACTCTATCCAGCAAAGCTATCATTTAGAATGGAAAGGCAGATAAAGTGCTTCTCAGATAAGGTCAAGTTCAAGGAGTTCATCATCACCCAGACTTTATTATATGAAATGTTAAAGGGATTTATATAAGACATGGAGGGATATCAACAAGGGAGTGGTAGGGGGAGAGAGGGGGGAAAAGGTGCAGAGAATAAGTAGCATAAATGGTAGGTAGAAAACAGACAGGGGGAGGTTAAGAATAGTATAGGAAAGGTAGAAGACAAAGTACTTATGTGTATGACCTATGGACAAAAACTAAAGGGCGGGGAATGGGGGGGGTGGAGGGGAAGAGAGGGGGGAAAATGGGACAACTGTAATAGCATAATCAATAAAATATATTTAAAAAATAAAAATTATCAATCACATTAAGTACATGCCCTTAACTCACGTCTATGTGCACAACTCTGTGAGGTGATGGACACAGAGCACACGCATCTTCTCTTACACACAGCAGTAAAATGGCTTTCTTCTTCTTTTTCAAGCAATTTTTTTTAGATTTTATTTATTTATTTTTAAAGAGAGGGGAAAGGAGGGAGAAAGAGAGGGAGAGAAAATCAATGTGTGGTTTCCTCTTATGCCCCCACTACTGGGACCTGGCCTGCAACCCAGGGAGAATTGAACCTGTGACCCTTTGGTTCACAGGCCAGCACTCAATCCACTGAGCCACACCAGCCAGGGAATGAGATGGCTTTCTAAATGTAGATCACTGTCCAGAATTTTTGAGTTATGAGAGATGCTCTAAAGATTTCTTTTAGAAAAATAGTCACTTCTGGCAGCACATTTCAGTGGCAAAGAATGGGTCGCAAAACTTGCTTACTTGTCAGATATATTCAACCTGCTCAGTGAATTCAGTCTGTCACTTTGAGGCAAACAACAAGTGTGTTCAGGTTGGCAGATAAAGTATCTGTATTCAAAGCCAAACTGGAATTATGGGGGTAACGAGTGAACATTGGGATTTTTGACATGTTTCAAACATTAGCATTGCATTTGAAAGAGACTGAGCCAGGGCCTTCTTTCTTCCAGCTGGTGCGTGATTACCTATCTCAGCTTTCAAAAGAGTTTGAACATTACTTCCCCCAAAAGACCACCAAACAGGGAAAGAATGGATCTTTGACCCATGTGAATAAACCAGGTGAATCAACTGTCCGTGCTAGAAAGAGGATCAATTGCTTGATATCACAAATGACAGTGTCCTTAAAAGTATGTTTGAGACAACTTCAAATACCCATACATTCTGGATTAAAGTCAAGGTGAATATCCTGAGATTGCCACAAAAGCATAGAAAGACCTGCTTCCATTTTTAACATCTTATCTTTGTGAAGCAGGGTTTTATGCAGTGACAGCAACCAAAATAAGATCACAGAGTAGACTGGACATAAGCAACACACTTTGGGTGTCACTGTCTCCCATCACCCCCAGATGAGACCATCTAGTGCAAGAAAACAGGCTCAGGGCTCTCATTGATTCTGCATTATGGTGAGTTATATAATTATTTCATTATATATCACAATGTAATAATAATAGAAATAAAGCACACAATAAATGTAATGTGCTTGAATCATCCGGAAACCATCCCCTCTCCCCTGGTCCATGGAACAATTGTCTTCCATGGAACTGATCCCTGGTGCCGAAAAGTTTGGGGACCGCTGCCATAAAGGATACCATTGGGACAATGGCAACATTCGAATACAGATTGAATATCAGATTATAGCATTATATCAACATTAAATTTTCTAATTTAAATACTTTAGCTGTGATTATGTAAGAGTTTGTCATTGTTCTTACAAAATGCACACTGAAGAATTTAGGGAAAAGGGGGCATGAGGGCTACAATTTACTCTCAAGTGGTTCAGGAAAAAATAGGGAAAGAGAAAAAGAGAGACAATAATAAAGCAAATGTAGCAAACTGTTAATTGCTGAATGTGGGTGAAGGGAGCTTGGGATTTCATTGTAATATTCTTACAACTTTTCTGAGTGTGATTGAAATTATTTCAATATAAGTTGAATATAGTTTTGGAAGAGTGACTTCAGTATAAGTTTCCTTTAGAAGAGTTATTTAAATTTCCACGAAAACATAAATGATGGCTACAGGCACATTTACTGAAAAGGGACAGGTGGCAATTGATCAAAGCCAGACCAGCTGGAAATCACTTATGGTCCCTTAGAAGGACCTCATAACTTAAAAGAATCAGTGAGTTGTTGGCTTTTGAAAACTGACCTCTGTATGTTCCTCCTGAACATACTTGTTTTTTTTTTGTTTGTTTGTTTTTTTAACAAATAAGGCTTCTGGGGAGCGGTGAACAGACTCTATGAAGCCATCTCCAAGAGTCAGATCTGTCACATTACCTCCTCTTCCACCTCTGGTTGCAACCAGCAAAAGCCATTCTTCACCGTAGTAGGCTTCAGCCTCAGTGCAGGTGACATTTCGCAGAGGGTTCTCTGGCCAATCTGCTGGCATCTCCGGATGGTCACGCTGCGCAGAAACCTGCATGTGGAGATCATGGCTTTGGGGAGGCACCATGCTTTGACTGGTTACGTCGCGCAGTTCTTGCAGTGGTTTGGTAGAACTGGGAACCTGATGACACATGCCTTCCACTCGTGTCCACAGGTTCCCTGGCCAGTAGCTGCCTGGCAGATGGTTGCCTCTAGGAAAAGCTCCACGCCCAGACATGTCAGCAGGGTCCCCACCTTCGACTGGTTCTTTGGCTATGAATAAGCCCAGGAGCTCCTACTGCTGCTGCTGCAGGGGGCCCAGCCTCCCTGTCCACTGCTGGTGTGGGATGTGGGCTGTGGGGCCTTGAACCTGTGTGCAGGCCTCTACAACAAGTGCCTGCGCCCTGTGGATGTGCTGGGGGTGGACTTCTCTTCTGTGGCTGTGGCTCACATGAACAGTGCCCTGAAAGATGGCCAAGGCTAAATACCTCTGTGCCCTGGGCCACCCTGCCTCCTGCTTCCACTCCATGCAAGCTGATGCCCAGAACCTGGAACCAGTGGCTTCCTCAGCCTTCTTCCAGCTAGTACTGGACAAGGCCACTTGGGATGCTGTTGCAGGTGGTGGTCTGCCTGGGTCTTACCAATTGCTGTCAGAATGCCTCAGGTTCAAAACCTCTATGGAACCCTGATTTAATTTTCAGATGAAGACTCTGATGTGTGGCTTCCTGCCTGGAGCAAGGATCCTAAGGCTGGACTGTGACTGTGCAGGAGATAGGTCCTTTCAGGAGCATCATCTACTTCACTTCCTTGGTTCAAGTTTCTCATTAAAGACTTTTAGTCTTGACCCTAAAGTTTTGTTGGGTGAGGAGAGGCGGAGAGAGCTTTGTCTTTGCAAGATGGAAAATGAGAATTTCAGTCCTGGCTTTCACATTTACTAGCTGGGTAATAGAATTAACTATTTCTGTCCCCCAGTTTACTCATCAGCTGGGTAAGATTAACACTGGCAGTTATGGGGATTATATACAGTAATAGTTGAAACACTTAGCAGACCAGGCCCAAAATGAGTGTTGAATAGAAATGGTACAAGTAGATCATTCCCCACCCCTAACTAACTGGAACTCCTAAAAGCAGCAGATCCAAATCCCAGCATTGACTGACTTGTGTGACCCAGTGGCCTAACCTCTAAGCTCATTTTTCCCACTTATAAAAGGGGCAGATTGTGAAAACATGGGTAGAAGGGCTCAATAGTCAAACCTAGGTGAAATGTTCAAGGGAGAGAGAACAAACAATACTTACCCTCAAAGCTCCTGGGAGGCAGGAGATGGGAATATTCCACAAAGTGGCTTCTGCAGACATGAAGCCTGTTGCTGGGTCCCAGGGAGGACCTAGAGGGGTTGGGAACTTCCTGACAGCTGTGTCCTTGGGAATCCAGGAGACATGCTGCTCTACCTGTTCCTGCCCACACCTGTGCTCTGTGTTAAGGTCCTTAAGGAACATCTGGGGTCCAGTTGGCTCCATGTCCAGCCTGGATGGGGGGAGGCGATTTAAAGAGCCCATTAACAATGAAAAATATTCCCAATATATTGAATTCTTAAAAGATAAAATGAATTTGTGATACTTGTTTCACTTTAGATCAAATAAATCTTTTGCCTTTTACAAAAAAAGCCAGCAAGATCACAGTGTGTTTAAGAGTAGAGAGGAACAGTGATCACTTGTAGCCCCAGGATCACAGTGTCACCATTCCCATCCAAGAGACAGTTGTAGATCATGTGGAAGTGTGTAAGAAATGCTAAGGAGGGAAAAGCATACAATGAGTATGGTAGTATAAAGTATATTAAGGAGAAAAACAATGGAAGAAAGAAAGATGACTGTATTTTCCTGTAATTAAATACTGTATAAGTGAATGTGTTTGTGTGTGTTCATAGGTGGTAGGAATTGGTATGTGAAATAAAAAGGAAAATGGAGTGGATTATCCATCGGTTATTGCTGTAATCTTTTTTTAACTATATTTTATTGATTATGCTGTTACAGTTGCCCCACTTCCCCCCTTCTTTCCCCCCTCCCCCTTACCCCCCTTTCCCCTCCCTTTAGTTTTGTCCATCGGTCATACACATAAGTCCTTCTGCTCCTGTACTTCCTATACTATTCTAACCTCCCCCGTCTGTTGTCTACTTCCCATTTATGCTACTTGTTCTGTGCCCCATTCCCACCCTCTCCCCCTACCACTACCCTGTTGATATTCCTCCATACCTCATATAACTCCCTTCAACATTTCATACAATAAAGGCTGGGTGGTGATGAACTTCTTGAACTTGACCTTATCTGCAAAGCACTTTCTCTGCCCTTTCATTCTAAATGA
>PVJI01023883.1:0-22832 GCA_004026765.1 Micronycteris hirsuta
ACTACCTATAACAGAATCAGAAGAGAAAAGAGGAGGTGCAAGTTGAAGATGTTCACTGCAAGTTGAATAATATGTGCAAACTCTGGAAGGAAGACATTGAATGACACTTTTATTGACATGAAAGATCTCTGTTGTTGAAGCACAGTAAGCAAGATAGGCAATGATGGTCAAGAGCTGGACCAGCTGGGATTACATGGTCCCTGCATGCTCTAGTAAGAAGTGTAAATCTTCTTCTAGGTAACTCTGAGTGTTCTTAAACAGGGAAGTCACAAGAACCATTTTTTTTTTTTTGCCTTGAGAAGATTAATCTTTTATAACATAGCTTTTATAGCATAATTTATGTCTTACTTTCTCAAAACTATAGATCACTTCCCTTGAGCTTGATATGTATACTGCTTAGTCCATTATCATGTGCAGAGAAATTTTAAAGGTCTTTTCTAACACTTTTGCCCCTTTAAACACTTCTAGTACCTCTGCATTGTATTCTAATATCTACAAGTTTTGTTTACAGGGGTATTAAAATACAAAAAAAATATATTTTTTTGTGCACATGCACATCTATTTTACAAGGAGTTTAAATTTGGAAGTGAATGTGTGGTTGAGCATAGAGATTTTTCTGTTTCATTACTGAAACACCTCAAACATCTACTATTAATATATACTTTGCCATCATTTTATGGACTAAGTGGAATGAGTTGCTCTCACTGTCTATTTGTTAAGCCCTTTCATCACAAGCTAGCAACAAAATTGAGGTGGTTGGCTCTTTGGAGATGAACACCTTGCATGTGAGTGATTTAGTCTGCTGTCCTCCCACCAAACTTGAATTTTGTCTTATTAGCATAGCAAAATGTAGAACACATTTCACTGCAATAAAATTGTTGTATCTAATCTTCAACTGGCAGGGGTAGTCTATCCTTGGCTTGAAATAAAGGTTGTTTTGTTGTTTTATTGTGAACCTTGAAATGCTTTGATTATTCAGATATATTGTTAGGACCAGAGTATTTCAAGAAAATAAAATCTATTCTTGATTTAGTCGTTATATTATTTTTGACAAGTAGCTACCATTGGCTGCTAGAATGTATCATTTATGAGAACACTATTTATATTTTATAAATTTCACTCTAATTGAGTTCATTTTAACTACCGATATTCTAAAAAGAGTTCTTAAATAATACATGGGTCTCCTCACTCTTGTTAACTTTTTAATACAATTATTCTTAAAAATGATCAGTTTTTCCCTCCTGTTAGTGAGACTCATCATGCTGAAAATGTGCCTGATTTAGAAAGTAAATAGTGGCCATAGAGATTCAGCCTAAGAGACCTGCCAGGGTGTCCAACCCGCAGCCCACAGGCCACATGCAGTGGCCCAAGATGGCTATAAGAGTACGGCCCAATACAAAACCATAAATTTACTTAAACTGTTTTTTTTTTTTCCTCACCAGTTTCCATCTGTGTTAATGTATTTAATGTGTGGCCCAAGAAAATTTCTTCTTCTAGTGCGACCCAGAGACACCAAACCGTTGGGTACCCCTGATTAAGTTCCAGTTTGCATGTCTATTAATAATTTTGATAAGATGTTCACAATTACATTACTTCAACTTAAAAAATCTTTTGTAGAAGTCAAGATTCAACTAATTTTTAATTAGAATTAATGATATTACTGGAACTACCTATAATTAAAATCAACTTCCGAACCCTGAAGAAAAAACGGTTTGTACTAGTTACTTCCTAACAAGTTTCTTTCTTTCTTTCTTTTTTCTCTCTTCTCATGAAGCTACAAATGCTACCTCATATCATGCATATAAAGTGAACTCTAGAGAAGATAATAAGATGATGATAGTGATAGTGATGATGCAACTAGACATTAAAAATTCAGACTTAAATGCTATGTAAAGCACAATCTAATCCTGGCACTGTATCTTGCACATCAATAACCCATTCCGTTTCACGCAGCAGCGTTGTCGTTCAGTTTTCATTAGGATTAGGACAGCGACGAGAATAAATGGTAAAATCTCCCATTTCATTATATATCTTTCTTTAGAGAAGTCCCATTTTCCACAATATGGGAATAGTTTTTACTAAGCAAGTTAGGGTATGACTGTACTGAAAGAGAAGCATGTCTAGCCCTGGATTCCTGTCATTTAAGAAGTTCCCTTTAAACACAACAGATGCATTTTATCTTCCCATAACCACGTGTAAACAGAACATTCGTGGTGTAGCTCAAGGTAAGTGTGCTTTCACTGTGCAGGGACATTCATGACTCATGGCTTAGTGGGGAAGGTAAACAAACAAACCAAAAATTAAACACAGTTCCAATATATTTAAAAAATTAAGGACTCTTGTAATTGGACCTTGATACTTTTATATATATTAAAGATTATAAAAAACAGATGATCTTTCAGGTGTCTTTTAGATCAAATTCTATGAATCTGTAAAATTAGTATTTCTTGGTTTCTGTTTATCCTCACTAAAAACACTCTATCCATATGTCACTTTTTGATGCAAAAATTATACATATAGTTATAAAGATATAAATACAAATACAGGAAATGTTTTACTTATTCAAGAAGGTCAATTCATTAATTCTGTAAATTGTCTCAATTTTTAAAGATTTCACTTTGATGCTTATCTTTCTCTCATTTTCACTCTTTGTATATTTTCTTTTTTTATGTACCTGAAATTTTTACTTGTAAGCTGATTGTGCTATTTCCTTTTTGTTATTATAACATATTGAAGATTAAAAAATGGATGATAAAGTGTAATATGTGATGTTTCATCTACCCCTGTTCAATGGCATCCTCTGTCTCTTATTACCCTCAAAAAGTAACCACAGTCATGTGTGGAGGTTATGAACCATCCCTATTCATACCTTTCTTTTTTCTACTTATGTTATAGTTAAATGGTATACAATTCAACTTTGCACATTTCAAACCATTCATAAATGTATATGGGATTATATATCACTTTGCAATTTACTTTTTCATTTACATTGCTTTATATCACTTCAGTCTCAATTTATTTATCCATTTGCCTGTGTTAACAGGTATTTATGCTGTTTTCCATTTTCAAAATTATGAAAATCCTGAAATTATTGTTGGTGATGTTACCCTCTGCATATAAGCAAGTGTTTACTCCAAGGTATATATCTAAGATTAACATTGCTTTGTTGCAAAGTCAGCTGCTCATTAGAAATCATGGCAGTATCATTTTATCTGGCGTATCTGGCATTGTATCATTTTATCTGGCAAATATCTAAATGTATTTGCATTAGAATGTTTTTCAAGGTAACTAACTAGTAGTCCAGATGTCAAAATACATCCTTTTAAATGTTTAATAATATGAGGTCATAGATTTGTCTATAACCATAGATTTGTTATTGCAATAGTTTCCTAAAAGGTCTAAGTAATATTGTCAATTTTTTTCCTCTAAATCATTGATGATTATTTTTATTTAATGTTTTTCTATTATTGTTTATTTTATTGTATGCCATTTTTATGAACTTCTGTTTCTGACTCTGGGAACATATATATTATTACACCTAGATAAAATATTCTTAAAAATATTTTCTTTTTAGTAGATCTTTTAGAAAGTTATTTGTCTTAGTATTCTTCTAGAAGACATTCATTTTTCTGGGTTATTTTTTCCACACTTCCTGTTTAAAATAAATAAGTTTACAATGATTAAAACTGTATTAAATGTATATATTCCTATCTTTGCTCTGCTACATTTTTCCTTAATTGTTGTTCATTTTTCCTTATTCTCCTCTATTTTTTCATTAGCTTCTTATGTTCATTCTGTAAGATCACAACTGTTTTTTTATTTTACTTTATTTTTACTTATTTTTAGAGAGAGGAGAAGGAAGGGAGAAAGAGGGAGAGAAACATGGATTGGTTGCTTCTTGCACACTGTAGCCAAGGACCTGCCCTGCAACCTAGTCATGTGCGCTGACTAGGAATCCAACTGGTGACCTTCAGGTTTGCAGAACAACATCCAACCCACTCAGCCACACCAGTCAGAGCATCACAAGTTAACCTGCACACATATATTTTGAAACAATGACATGTAAAAATTTATAAATCTCCATATAAAATTATTCCAGAGAATTATATGGGTTAATCTCCCTATATTTCAATTGTAGGACAACTTCAAAAGGAAACATCTTCAGTATAGAGAATAATGGTTTATTTTTCATATGGGTGACATTCCTGGATTTTCTGTAAGTAGGGTAACAATAGAAAAAGAATATATTATTTTCCATGCTCCCTAATGTTTCTCTGTTTAATAAGTAAAAGATACATTTACCAAAACAGCATTAGTGATATTTTAGATAGGGATAAATTTTCAACATTTCTTACAACACATTTCTTTGTAGCATTGGTTTTTGTTTCAGAATTTCACCATCGTCTGTATCATGATGAGTATTATAACATTGGGGACAATTGTGTTTGAGTCCATGGGTCAAATGTCATTTTAGAATCGTTCGCCATCATCAAAATATAGTTATTATCTAATGAGGTAATTTATATGAACATGCATTAGATTAAAATATATCTATACACAAATGAAAGCCAATATTTTCAAAGAAAGAACTTACTTTAACTAGATTTTAACTGTGGGATGCAAAAATTATAAGAAAATATAGGTAGGGCCTGAATACAGTGTTTTGACTGTGGAAAACAGCACAGAAGACATATTTTTATCTGAATATGTACACGGAATTAATATCAGCTGTTGAGGTTGCTATATATTTTTTCAGTTTTACAGAGAGATAATTGATATGTATCATTGTATAGGTTTCAAATGTACAGAGTGCTGGTAGAATTTACATACATTGTGAAATGATTACCACAATAGATTTATTTCACATCCATTGTCTCATTTGGATACAATAAAAGGAAAAGGAAAAAAAAAAACTTTTTGTGACACAAACTCTTACAATATACTTTCTGAAATCCTTTCTCAAATCCAATCTAGGCAGGAAGAAATGAGGTCATAAGGGAGGCAGAAGGAAAGGGTAGGAAAATAAATATACACATAGGCATACTCATTTCCTTCCATAATGTAGAAACTCTTTCTTTAAAAAAAATATAGAATTTATTGGGGTGACATTGGTTAATAAAATGATATAGGTTTCAAGTGTACAATTCTATAACACACCATCTGCTTATTGTACACTTTTGGTGTTCACCACCAAAAGTCAAGTTTCCTTTCATCGTAATTTATCTCCCCTTCATTCACTTTTACCTGCCACACCCCACTTTCCCCTGGTGATCACTGTACTGTTATCTCTGTCTATGAGTTTTTTCTTCTCTTTTCTTTTCTTTTCTTTTCTTTTTTTTCTCCCTCTCTCCCTCCCTCCCTCCCTTCCTTCCTCCCTTCCTCCCTTCCTCCCTCCCTTCCTTCCTTCCTTTTGTACTTAATCACTTCACCTTTTTCACCCAACCCCTCTTAAACTCCCTCTCCTCTCACAGCTATCAGTGTGTTCTATGTATCTATGTTTGTTACTATTAAGTTTGTTTATTTATTTGTTCACTAGATTTCACCTGTGAGTGAAATCACATGGCATTTGCCTTTCTTTGACTGGCTTATTTCACTTAAAATGGCACTCTACAGGTCCATCCATAGTGTTTCAAAAGTAAGAATTCCTTCTTTTTGTACAAAGGTGATAAAACCAGCTTTGATTAATCATCTTTGACCAGATTTTGCAATGACGATCATCTAGGCCTCCCCAACAGAATTATCCAAGCTCACTGGTTTTAATTCTGTTGTAGATTTCCCAGTTATGAAAGGAAACATCATATCTTATGTGAACATTTTTTTTCTCTCCTTTGCTACTGCCTTGCTCATGACCTTATTTCTTTTTGCCTACATTGGATTCTAGAGAGGATTTAGCTTATGGGCATAAATTCTAGATAATCACAGACATAACTTACATTAGACTTTGTGCCTTGTGAAGAAAATTGCTCTTGGCTGAGAAATCATTACATATAATGGTCTCCTGTGAAGGTTTTTCCAGAAGAATGTAAATAGTGTTCATGTGGAAAATATTTTATTTTTGGGCCTTTTCCCAATGTAAAATTAGAAAGATTCAACTCTCTCAGTATAAAAATACCCTAAACTGAATAGTTCTCTGATATTAATTTATTCATCATAATTTCCTCGCTTCTGGAAATAACATAGTGTTTTTACTTTCTTCCTGAAGGTGAAAGATAGTAATTTATATATTGAATTTTGTAAAGAAATATTGTCTTCTGGCCACACTTAATTATGTTTATAAAATGAGAAAACTAGAATTTCATAAATAAAGTTTCATGTTCTTTAACCCAAACAAGTGTATTTACATAGGAGCGATGATGAATTAGAACTATAATTATCTTCAGTGGGAATATTCATAAGCATTGCAGCTACTAAAATTTTTGAGTAAAGCTCTACCTCAAAGGTATCAGGAAAGAGAAATATTTATCAAGTTCTTCGGGGATATTTTTGAACCATATGTTAAAATTAAAATTGGCTAAGTTAATTTCATTGCTTACAGTTATTTCAAAAGAAAAATTCAAGGAAATTTGACTGACCTCTTGAGCATGCATTCAAATAAGAACTAAGTGGTTGAAAAATCAGTGTTGTCTACTGAGAAATGCCATTTTTGAAAGAGCTCCTAGGGCGGCGGCAGGACTCCTGGGATCACAGTAGGAAGTGGGCTAGGCAGTGGAGGGTTTCCTATAGTCAACTGGATGTGGCTTCTAACAGAATAATAACTAACAATGACATTTTCTCAAGGGATGGAATTATTCTATTTTTTGGGAATATGATTGTTTCTCTAGTTTTAGACATTTGCAAATTACCTTTCAGTGGGTGTTGGGCATTGGAATTCTCCCCAATCTGATATGTGTTAATGTGGCAGCACCCTGCTGCTGACTAAAATAAATTCCTTAGATTTAATGTTCTTTTGCTGTGAATTTCACCACTGGCGCTTAATGTAACAAAATGTTGTTGTTTTTTTTTCCCTAACCCATGCTCAATCCAGAGAAGATGTTGGAGGCTCTCCAGGCAACCATCTTCTGAAGGTCAATTTAGGTATCAAACTTTAGGAAGGGTAGGTCATGCTGTTAAATACACATTGTCAGGTGCAGGCTTTCCCGGATAACACACCCACACAGACAAACATATTCACACCCATACCCATTGGGGAATCTTGTATCAGCAATATAGTTCTTCAAACTGGAAGCGATGCAGGTTGCTTGCAATTGTAATTAATTTCTTGTGTAAAACTAGCTGCATGACCTTTGCATACACAGAGCGGTTGTCTTGCAAAACTTCTGGAAGCCAAGGAGAAGAGAACTGACTCTACCTGTTTCTGCTATCCTGGGCATTGTGGGTGGTCAGAATCCTGGTTGAAAATAAATGTCTGATACACAGTTGTGGTTAAAATAATGCTCATCTATGAGTGAAAGTTTAAAATTCTAAAACATCACAATCTTTAATTTTTGCATTATACTTTAAGAAACAGGAACAATAAAATACTGAAGAATTGATGTTATTTTTTCATAAATAAGATATATTATCTTCAGAGTGATTATGTAAATTCACCATAGTCATACAGTAATTTATCTTCCTGAGGTTTGTAACCTCTTTAGTTATAAATCCAGGTACATTCTCCATAAATCCATGTAGGGCCTACTAAATCTTCTCATGTAACAGTGACATCCTAAACAAACTGAATACTTTCTCTTCCTGGGTTCCTTATCCTTGGTTCAGTAGCGCATTGATTGACATCACCCACAAAACAATTGTGTACATATCAAAATACCTGGGAATATTCTTTTATTTTCTTTCCCCTTTGCTATGACCAGTAAATCAACAAGTTCTAGACTCTGCTTCCTTCCATTACTCTCCCAATGCATCCTGGAAAGCATCATCATCACTCCCCTAAACATCTACTACACCTTCCCACTGACCCACCTTACCCAGATAGTATGAATCTTCTCCGATCCACGCCCCACCCCTGAACCTGGGGTGCCGCACAGCTTATTCTCAAAACTGTTAACATTTTGCCATCTTTGTTTCTTATTCTCCCTCCTTCTATTTCTCCCTCCACCCTCCCTGTTCATATATATTTTTCATATTATTTGTTCTGAAAATGTTTAAAGCAGACTGCCTGCATTATGCATCATTACCGCTTAGTACTTCTCTGTGAATTTCCTAAGAATAAGCATATTTTCTTGTAAAATTGACGCATAATTTTAAAAGTCAGAAAATTTATACTTAATTTAATATGAGCACCTATCCTGTACAGACATATCTTACATGTCATTTCTCCTAATAATGTACTGTGAAGTAATTGTTTTTTTTTTTTCCAATATGCATTTGCAGCTAAAATCCTTTACTGCACTTGGTTGTCATTCACTTTAGTCTCTTGTAATCTGGAAAATTTCAGCAACCTCTCTTTGTCTTTTATAAAATTAACATTTTTGAAAACTTCAAACTAGGTTTTAAAAATGATTTTCATTTAATTTTGGGTTTTCTGATATTTTTCTCAAGATAAAGTTCAAATGATTACTTTTTGGCTAAAATATTAATTGAAGTGATACTATGCTCTTTTCAAAGTAATACAGCCAGCAATACATTATTCCATCAGTCTTATCCATCATGTTACTTTTGGAAATGTAGTTAAAGTGTTATTCAGTTACTCCACTCTGTAGTTAATAAATAATATTAAGGGAGATATTTGAGACAACATTAAGATTGTATTACTTATTAAATGTTGGTTTTTGCTTTTATTTCCCATTAAGAGTCTATTAAGAGCTTATTATAAATTTGTTTCACTAGGAACATTCTTTGATGGTTCTTGCATGAAATCATATTTTATTCATATGTTGGTTTTATCATAAAGTTCAAACATCTTAAATGCCATCTAAGACCCTGTGAGATTGACCTCCTGCTTACTTCCCCAGTTCATTGTCCTGTTGCCCTCCCTCTGTGTCTATGCCTTTACGATTTTTGGAGACACAGGCTGTATTTAGTTTACTACTTCAAGTCATTATTATTTTTGCTTACATATGTGTTTCTTTGTATGAAAGTGTCACATAATTTAACACAGTGGGTGGTCCTTCATTTTAATACTCCTTTTAAAACCATAAGAGGGTCCTGGCTGGTGTAGCTCAGTGGATTGAGCGCAGGCTGCAAACCAAAGGGTCGCCAGTTCGATTCCTGGTCAGGGCACATGCCTGGGTTGGGGGCCAGGTCCCCAGTGGGGAGGGCTCATGAAAGTCCACCACACATTGATGTTTCTCTCCCTCTCTTTTTCTCTCCCTTCCCTTCTTTCTAAAAATAAATAAATAAAATCTTTTTAAAAAAACATGAGGTATTCTCATAAGACCCACAAAACTTTTTTCCCTAGTTTAAATAATGTCATTCAATATACCAATTGAGCAAATATTCACTAGTAAAATAATACCATTGCCTCATTGTTATTAATGTGCTGGCCATCTGTATCCTGGATTAAAATATAAAATCTTAATAACCAAGTATCATCTGCCTTCCATGAAATATTCTTTCACATTCATTCTTCAATGCCTGGTGTGTGCTCAAGGAATGGACACTTAATAGCA
This sequence comes from Micronycteris hirsuta, assembly GCA_004026765.1. Classification (NCBI taxonomy): domain Eukaryota; kingdom Metazoa; phylum Chordata; class Mammalia; order Chiroptera; family Phyllostomidae; genus Micronycteris; species Micronycteris hirsuta. Next base: position 9,609 of record PVJI01023883.1, read on the forward strand.
CATTATCAAAATAAATTAAAGCTACAAGTATGCAAGAGCAAAATAGGATGATATATCACCATGCCAATAAAATGAACCATTGGATGGCATGCTGTATTATCTAGACCACTACCTTGTCCCTTTAAGAAAAGTAGTAAAGAGTTTACTGCACCTGCAGCTACTACAAAATAACATTGAATGTAAAGTGTAATTGAAAAATACAATTATGAAAAGAGTTGACTGCCTATTTGATTTTCACGATAAATAATATTTTTTATTTCTTTTTTCCTTCTACTTCAGCTGACTGCAATCTTGCTTATATTTTTGGCTGTAATTGAATTTATTTTTAGTTAAAATTTTAATCAGTTTTAAACATGAGAGAAGTATTTTTAAATGAAATGTTATTTCAATATAAATAATACTTGAAAAACATGTATTTATTTAGTTGATATTTTTGATTTTCACTTCACAAAGAAAGAGAAAAATATTATTTCTGAGCAGAAACCTCGGCAGCGGTTTTCTCCAGCGAAAAGCTGCACACAGCAATCAGTACGTACGAGCTCAGGGCTTCCGCTTCTCAGGAGATGTTCTGATAGTTTGAGGTGCTGAGGGCACACAGAGAAAAAGCCAATATAGAATTTGAACAGCAATTTGAACTTGTTCTGAAGCCAAAGCTTGTAATCTGAAATGTTACAGTTGATAACCGTTTTATATTCTGTCTTGCTCATATCTTTCATTGTCAGTATTGCTGAAATTTTTGAAGCTTTTAGGAAAAAACATTCTCCATATTTAACAAGAAGTCTTTTACGTTCATCAATTAATCAGAATTTTGCTAGTCTAACGGGGTTTTATTTATCTATTGTTATTTATTTACTTAGTTCTTCATATGAAGAAGCTATCCATTCCTTATCACGGAAGCCAAAACTGTAATGCACATGCTGTTGTGCTGGAATGTTGTTAAAGGTCCCTAAAGTACAACATGAAGAACTGGGTATGTGGTGGTGTGCTTCTGACTTACAGGTTTACAAAAGAGAAGGAAAAGAAAAATACATAAATACGTATATCTTGATGAAACAATGCTTTACTCTATACATGCATTTAGATCATTATGTTCTGTAGCATTGAAGAGTTATAAAAACTATTTTCTATAATGTTTTGGAGATAAAATCCAAATGGGCCTTCAATGTTTTATAATTTTAATGTTAACATGAGGAAGTATTTCCAATGCTTATTAAAACTGTTTGAAATTGCATACTAAGTATGAATGATATTTTCAACCATGGGGATTGGCTAAGATTTTTTTAAAGAAATGCAATTAATTAATGACCATTTTTCTTTCCTCCTTCCCGTAGTATGAGAGAGAATGTGTATACTTCATTGTGCCAAATCAGGAACAGACATGATTCCTACTCTTTTCTTCAGCATAGTCTGAGCCTAGTCTGTGGGCCCAGGCACTAGCAGGCAATATTGTAGAAGAAACGTGATGGTCAAAGATCAAAATTCACAGCAAATCTGCCTGGCTGGTGTAGCTCAGTGGATTGAGCGCGGGCTGGGAACCAGAGGGTCCCAGTTCGGTTCCCAGTAAGGGCACATGCCTGGGCTGCAGGCCAGGTCCCCAGTGAGGGCCATGTGAGAGGCAACCATACATTGTTCTTTCTTCCTCTCTTCTCCTCTCTCTAAAAATAAAGAAGTAAAATCTTAAAAAAAAATCACAGCAAATCTCATCTGCTGCATTTGCTTCCACTTCAAGAGACAGAGAGTTACAGATATCTGCGGCAATCCACTACCAGCCCACGAAAAACCTCACAAGTAGGGAGCAAAATTCCAGGCCAGGAAAACTAACTTTTGCTCTAGGGTAAGTGACTATAATCTGTTTTACCATTTTGTTAGTGACCAGATGAAGACCAGAGAAGATTTTATCTCCGTCTGTATGCATAAACTGGACCCTGTCTACGCCTTGCTCTCTGAAAGACTTTTGAAATATATTACACACACTAAATGTTTTTCCTCTTGACTTGTCTTTCTTCCAATTCCCAGGTTCCTAGACAGGACTCCTAGACTGTATAGTTTTGGTTCTTGGCCCATAATGTTTATCTAGACTTCTCTTAATTGTTCACACATGACCGTGATTAACATCCTCTCATATTATATTTATTTGACTACTTGACTCGATACTGTGTCCTCTGCGTCCATACTTCATATTTTGATGTTTTAATTCTATGTGAATGCATACGTATCTGCCTATCTGAACAATACCTCATATGCTGCTAGGACCATAATATATATAGACGCTGGCCTGTCCCAAGAATTTCTAAGCAATACTAAGATTTTGAGCAGAGTAAGATAAATACATAGGTAATGTTGGAGCATCAATCTAAATAAGATAGAAATGTATGATGTGTGTTTCATATTTACTTAGATTTGTTTTCTATATCTAGTGAATAAGCAATCTTTCAAAGAGATTATGAACATCAAGTAAAACCACTGCTAGGCTTTAGACTGACCCTGCTCGCTCCATATGGCTTAGTATATAAGGTTATTGTTTTTCTTTGGCAATGTGGTAACTAACTTGACAGTATTTCATCGACTAGCTGGTTGAAAGTTATCTTTTCAAGTTTAACCTAATTCTAGATCATTTGTACTTTGAAATTACTCAAGGTACAGATGAGGGCATTCTTGTTTAAGAGATGCAACCACATACTGAAATGTTTTGAATAAAACATATCTCTCAGAGTTAACAACTATGAATAATTTGATGGACTTTATTTATTTATTTTTTCTATATAATTCTATAATATCTATACTCATTTGTCTATTTTATTTTGAACTACATTTTATTTACTGTGGCATGACCTGTTTGTATGTCAGATAACACTACATCTTGGGCGATTTTTTTCATCTGTCTGCACATAACTGCACATTATTCCATGAATTATCAGTCTCAACTTTTTAATGAGCTCTCTGCTGAGAGTCATTTGTTCTAGGTATATCAGTCCCATTTTTCAATACTGGAAGCAGCTCTGATGGATATATCTGATATACATAAAGTATTAAAGTGTGTATTTCAATTCTTGGGTCTTTTTTGTTAATCTGATCAGTGAAAATGATATTTAATGATTTCTTTAACTTTAACTTACATTTCTACATTTATTTTCTTAGTCTATTTGTGCTGCTATAGCAATATATCATAGATTGGGTGACTTATTAAAGAACATTGATTTCTCATAGGTCAGAAGTCTGGGAAATTCAAGATCACAGTGTCAGCAAATTAGATGTCTGGAAAAAGCCCTCTTCTGGGTTGCAAATGCTGAGTTTTGAGTTCTCACATGGTGGAAGGGGTAATCTAGCTCTTTGGGGTGACTTTTATAGGGTCATTAGTCCCATCCTGATGGCTCCATCATCATAACCTAATCATCTCCTAAGGTCCCACCTCCTCGGACCATCATTTTGGGCAGTAGGTTTACAATGTACGGATTATGAAAGTACACAAATATTTGTACCATCGCATTTATAATTCTCATTTGAAACTTCTACTTATGTTTTTGCCCCTTTTTCCTAGTAGATTGTGAGTCTTTCTTATAAATTCTTTGCTGGAATTCTTTCATATCAAGGTATATTTCTTCTGTTATCTATGATATATAAATATTTTTCCTAGTGTGACTTGGGTTTTTGAATGTTTTTCTACAGATATCTAAATACTTGTAAAGGTGAAATTTAATACTTAAATAATTCTTACGGATGACACATAATTCCATTGAATATCTCCATAAACTGGGGGAAAAACCCTCAAGTAATACATTTCCTGTACATGTTAGAAAATTTTAACATTGCATAATGATTAGATGACACCCTCATGTCCATGGTATGGATCTGCCCGATGTAAGAAATAAGCGGCCAGGTTACCTAAGTGGCCACATGAAAGAACATTTACCCCAGAGGGCTGTTTGACTCATACCAGAATTTGTATGAGTTAGGAATTTACCTTTGTTATCTTCAGGCACTGAAATTTGGGGTTAGATTATTAATACAATATAACTTTGACTTTCCTGGTTATCAAACTTCTATTCCTCAGCTATTGAAAATTTTCTCTCATAAATGATTGTTAATTTAGATGAAAAGAGACTTCAGGCATCTATAAGGATAAAGCATTTAATTGGCTAGCATAATAAATTACACTGTTTGATTGCTTTAGGTGCTTTAGGTCTTAATAAACTGCTGCCTTATAATTTTTCTTCTCCTTTTTTTTAATGTTCCCCTGGTATGGATTTATTATTTGGGCTCTGTAAGTCTTACATTAATAGTTAGACAACTTTTCACCTTTAATCTGTGTTACAATTTTTCTTTGCTGTGTAACAAATTATGACAAATTCAGTGACTTTAAACAACACAAATTTATTAGTGCTTAGATTAGCTGGGTCTTTTCTTCAGCATCTCGCCAGGCTGAAACCAAGTGTCAGCCAGATCTGCAATTTCATTGGAGGATCTGTGCCCTCTATCAACCTAACTGATTATTGGCAGAAATGAGTTCTTTGTGAGTATAGAACTGAGGTATCCAGCTGCTTGAGTTCCAGTGCCCTGCCACATGGCTCCCTCTAAATGATGGCAGTTCATTTCTTTGAGATCGACAGACGAGAGTCTTATGCTATTTCCAGTCTCTCTGACTTCTGTCTTTTAAGTACTCAAATGATGTGGTCTGGTTCACACAAAATAATCTCTCTTGGATGAGCTGCAAGTCAACTGTTTGGAGACCTTGCTTACATTTGCAAAGTCCTTCACCTTTGCCACATAATACAATTATATCCTGTTAAATTCACAGCCCCTCCCACACTCAAGGGGACGGATTATACTGTGGAGTGCATACCATCGGATAAGTCTTGGAGTCACCTTAGAATTCTATCTACTTCCATAGAATATTACACAGAACTTTAAAATCCCCTTTTTATTTTGTAGGTTTTAGACTGTGGCATATTTCTGTTTATTGTTATTTTCATTTCTCTAAGAATTAATTTACTCAGATTTATCCTAGGATGGCCTTCACAAATTTGATACCATTTTTATTTTATTAATTGATTTGAGAGAGAGAGATCAATTTATTGTACCACTTATTTATATATTCATTGGTTAATTATTGTATATGCCCTGACCTGGGATCAAACCTGCAACTTGAGTGAATCAGAACAACTCTCCAACCAACTGACCTACCTGGTCAGGGTCTAACTATCTCATTTTAACATTCTGATGTATTTTTATCTACTTGTAAATACTTAAAATTTTTAACATTTACTTACATGATTTATTTCTGCTTTCTTTTTTCTTATTTGTACACATACCTTCTATTCTTTGTACTGATCAAATTATCCTTGAATACCTATAGTATAACAGCAATCGTTGATTCATCCTTTCTCAACCACTTTGTCGGATGGGTGCACTGTAGCTTCTAGATATAACACTATACTTGGGTTTCCTTTATAATGACACATTTGACTTCAGCTAGATGTCACCTTGAAAACAATTCCAACAGCATACCAACAGGTCCTCATAGTCTTAAGCTCTGCAGTTATAACTCAGGATTTAATCAAGAGGTCTCCCTTTACCAGTTACATTAGTTTTAGCTGCCTCCAAAGTTCAATGAGGCACATATACAATTTGGGTTTTATCTCTTGTTTCCACTTCCAAAAGCGTTGCAGGGACAATGTCAGGTTTACTAAGGAGTGACCTTGGAGCTCTTCTCATGCAATTATTTTTGGCAAGGGATGCAGTCCAGCAAAACTGTTGTTCAATCATTAAAAATAGTTGTTTCCTATGTTTTATCCATTTTTGTAGTTGACTTTTGCTAGGCATTAAATCTGGTGTTAATTTTTCTGTTATGGCTGCCAGAGGAGTTCCCTACAATAAAGTACTGTCTGAAGAAAAGTTATTTTAAGGAAAATGCATAATGAATTCTCTGAAGTTTTATAAATTCCATAAATGGAATGAAATATATCATTATGGATAATTGATTTGCCATGGCCCTGAGGATTCCTGAATCTCTAACCAAAGGTTTGGAAAATTAAGCTATTATAGAATTCTCTAAATACAAGGATATCAATTAAAATAATCCCCAAAGGAGGTAAGACTTTCTATTTCATCTGACTTGAAAATAAGAAGTGAGACTTCTGGTCAAAAGGGAGGCATAGGTAAAGACAGCTTGCCTTCTTGTACAACCACAGCAAAAATTACTTCTAAAGCACAAATAACCATTACCCAGAATTGAGCTATATGGAATTCCGACAACCAAGAAATTAAAGAAGTCACATTTATCCATATGGGTAGGAGGGATGGAGATTCAAAGATGTACAGAAAAGCATGGAGATGAGGAATCTGTGGTCCCACACCCACGCATGTGGTAGATAAAAATTGGGAGGAATAACTCTAGAGTGAGAGATCCCAGCCTCATACCAGACCACCCATTAGGCGTTCAGTGCCAGGCAGATAAGTCCACATAACTACTGGCTGTAAAAACCAGTGTGGGTTGCGCCAGTGGAAGAAACTGCGGGATTCTTAGCAATTTCTTCTTAAAGGGGCTGCCATGGACTTCGAACTTACACAGACTGTCTCTCTCTGGACTCAAGCACCAAAGCAGCAGCAGAAGGGCACAAGTGGCACGTGGGAGAAATTGAAGTGTCTGGCATAAGAGTGAGTGCAGGGGGACAGCTTTCCCCAGGCAAAACTCGAGAAGCCAGACAGTGGCAATATCCTCTTTCTGGGGCCTCCCTCACACAGAGCCACAGAGCAAAAACACCATATCAGATACTCCAAAAACCTGGTTCACAGGGGTTGCCCTACCCTGGTATTTACCTAAGGCTCTGCCTCATCCAACTTCCTGTTGCACTTTTCTACAATAGGCCATGCCACTGAGACAGGGAGTCAAAACAGCTCTACCTGATACACAGAAACAAACACAGGAAGGCTGTCAAAATGAGGAGACAAAAAATATTTCCCACATGAAAGAGGAGATCAAAACTCTAGAAAAAAAAAACTAATCATAATGAAGATAAGCAATCTCTCAGATGCAGAGTTAAAAATACTGATTGTTAAGATGCTCAGGAAATCTCTGGGTACTTCAACAACATAAGAAAGACCCAGGAAGAAATGAAGTTTACACTAAGTGAAATAAAGAAAAAAATTACAGGGAACCAACAGTGGAGTGGATAAAGCCAAGAATCAAATCAATGATTTGTAACATAAGGAAGAAAAACATTCAATCAGAACAGCAAGAGGAAAAAAAAGAATACAAACAAAAATGGATAGGCAAAAGGCGCCTTTGAGATAACTTCAAACATACCAATATTCGAATCATAGGGGTGTCAGAAGTAGAAGAGAAAGAGAAAGAAATTTAAAATTTATTTGAAAAAATGATGAAAAAGAACTTCCTTAATTTGATGAAGGGAATAGCCATGCAGCTGGAAGTACAAAGAGTCCGAAACAACATGGACCCAAAGAGGACCACAAGACACATCATAAGTAAAATGCCAAAGGTTAAAGAGAAAATCTTAAAAGCAGCAAGAGAGAAGCAGATAGTTACCTACAAAGGAGTTCCCATAAGACTTCCATCTCATTTCTCAAAAGAAATTTTTCAGGCAAGAAGGGAAAGGCAAGAAGTATTCAAAGTGATGAAGAACAAAGATCTACAACCTAGCTTACTGTATCCAGGAAAGCTATCGTTTAGAATGGGAGGGTAGATAGAGTGCTTCCCAGACAAGGTAAAGGTAAGAGTTTACCATCACCAGACCATTATTATATGAATGTTAAAGGGACTTATTTCAGAAAGGGAAGATGATCAAAATTCTGAATATTAAATATTAAAATGGCAATGAATTCACAACTATCAACCATTGAATCTAAAGAACAAACTAAGCAAACAAGCAGAACAGAAACAGAATCATAGATATGAAGATCATTTGGAGCATATCAGTTGCAAGGGGGAAGGCAAAGTTTAGGGGAAAAGGTGCAGGGAAAAGGTACAAATTGGTAGGTACAGAATAGACAGGGGGATGTTAAGAACACTATAGGAAATGGAGTAGACAAAGAATCTATATGCGTGGCCCATGGGCATGAGCTAAGGTGGGGGATTGCCAAAAGAAATATGGAGTACAGAGTGGAGGGGGCAAAGAGGGAAAATTGAGACAATTGTAATAGCATAATCAATAAAATATATTTTTAAGAAGAATATAACAAGTGAGTGCATTTACGTGAGTATTAAGTCACAGAGAGTAGGCTATGTTTCCATAGAGTTTGTAGGGCTCCACTATCCATTAACTGAAGACAAAAGATGAATACCTGGTGGGCGAGAGCACAGGGCAATAATCTGGTCTAGATATTTGAGAAATGTACAAGCCAAACCATATAGAATGAGAAGACACCATTCTTTATGCATTCCTTAGCCATACTAGCCCAAATGAAACACTCTGAGTGCACACAAATTTTCTCAGCATACCACATACCTCCCCTTAAGCTATATCCACAAGAGCTTGCTCTCATTTATTCCACACTTTCCTTCTTAAGTTTTCCTCCATTTTATTTTATTTTAAATTGAATTTATTGAGGTGACATTGGTTCACAAAACCTTACAGATTTTAAGTGTGTAACTCAATAAAACATCACCTGCACACTGCATTGTGTGCCTACTACCCCAAACAAAATCTCTTTCCATCCTCATTTTCCCCCTTTGCTCGCCTTCACTGAGCCCCCACCCTCCTTTGTCTCTGGCTATCACCACACTGTTGTCTTTGTCTATGTTATGTGTATATATTTTTTGCTTAATCCAGTTGAACTGGAGCCAAAGTGTTCAGTAACGTCAAAAATCCTTATCCAGATGTTTCTTTCTGTTGGTCTCTGAAAACCACTAGTAGAGTAGGTAAGCCATGGCCCAAATATGTAAAGCATGTGTTGCAATTGTGACACAGTCCCCTCAACTATGTGGCTTTGGACAAATCAGTTGATCTCTGTGACACTTGCCTTCTTTATTAGTCAAATAAATTAGTGAGAATAAGAAGGATGTGGATGATTTCTTTATTCTTCCTGAGCTATTAAATTGTGCCAGAATGATCTCTGTATATATAATTAGTTGCAAGAATGGAAATATTTAAGACTTTGATAATGAATGAATTTTTGTAATCTGAAATGATAAAATACATAGAGGAAATATAACCGTAATTCATTATCAAGACATTTTTGAAACAATAATTAAGGTCATTTTCTTTGTATCTCAGAGCAAATTCAAAATGCAGATAGAACCCTATGACATTCTGTCATCATAAAAGTGAATGATCAGATTGATACAGATGAATGGTCAATGGCCATAATATATAGTAACTGAATTATTTCCTAAAAAAATTCCAAGTGTGAATTTATAATGGCTTATTACAGGAAAAACATTTCAATCTTCATATGGTCTAGAACTTGACATTTTAAGCAGCGGTTCTTCTTTTCCCCATTATACAGGGTGAAAATAATCTCAAGAGAAACAGGTACTTATATCACTATCACTATTAATGTAATATTATTTTTATAAGAAACTGTGGGTATGACTTGAGTTTAATAATACAATCTGAAAATAACTAGAGGATCCCCTTTTAATAAACATTGATAAGCATCCTTTTAGACTGCTGGAGATGGTTGTATCCTCCATTCTGGTTTTGACAGTTTGAAGATCTTTAATCATGTAAATCTACTTGTGTATCTATCTATAACTATATCTACATATCTGTCTACCTACTTATTTCATATATAGACACACACCACAAAGGCCTAACTCATATTTTTCAGTCAATCATATCGGTATAGAGAAAAAGAATTTATCAAACTAGCTAGAAAATTAACTCATCCTTAAGTGAATGAAATACAATTAAGAAGAGCATACGATCTTGAATTTCAAACACAGTGTAAAAGGCAGGTAGATGGAATGGTGGAATGGGATGCACTAAGGTGGGGGACATGGGTGCAGGGAAACTGTGAACTCTGTGTCTCTGTCAGAAAGCAGAGTGGTGCGAAATTTCAGGGTCCCTCAAACAAACCCTAGATATTTTACCTAATGTCTCCTGAAACTCAATGTGGCATTCGTTTTAAATAACTGTCAAAATGTGAGGCTTTTAACACTGTTAACAAATTGTGTTTTTTCCTCCTTTATTTCTGGTTTCCATAAAACTCTATTTCCAGCTTTATTCTTTTTCTATAAATATGTGGGTAGCACCATATAAGTCACACGCTATTTTAAGTGTTGCTGACTAAGCAACCAGCAAAACCAACAGAGTTCCATGCACGTGTGGAATTTATATTCTGACACATTCTCAAGTGTCAATGCTTAATTATGGCTGCTGAATGAGACACTTCTTTTGGGTCAAGAGAAGCATATATACTGCCTTTTATTTTCTGTGCTTCATGGCTATTGCATGCCATTCAGTTTTGATAGACTCTGCCTCTGTCATATGAAAGCTCCCCCATTTTGGATCGTATTTATTTTCATTACTTGAGACATGATAACTGTTTCCGTCGGCAGTGACCAACCATCCATCTGCAGCATACATCAGACTTGTAACTTTTTGATCTACTCTCTGATGGCTATATTTCTATCTAAAGTTGTTTTGCCTTTTTTTTAACATCCTAAAAGAGGTTTCCCTTCTGATCTTGACTATGTGACAATGCAGTTGAACTGAGTTATGTTGTATTTAAACAGAAATTGCTGAATTCTTTCATGACATACACCAAGAGCTTTCTGATAAACTTGGAACTTCCTAGTATATTTGAAGTCTCGTGAGTTACTTAGCCTGCAATAGAGCAAAAATATCCTTTTTCTCTTTCCAAACATCTTTTTTCTGTGAAGCTTTTAGTGTTTAAACCTTATTTTAAAGTGGATTAAATCAAAAGGTGTCCTCTTTAGCCAGTTCCTATTTCAGTTTCTGAAATTCAAAGATGTGAAGTTCTCTCCGGTGTTTGGGCTGCAAACCATGCTGCAGCTGCAGGGTACAGAAGTACCCTGGAGCAACCTAGCTTTGTGCTACGCAAGCCACTTTTGGCGGTCGAGCAATATCTGCTTACCAGCACTGGGATCCTTTGAGTGTGTGGCTACCTCGTGATTCCTGACCATGTAGGCAGTTTCCAGTTGCTGCATAATCACCAAGCATAATACAAGATCAAAACAAATACGTCCTTAAGTTGGTATTTTTCAATTTTTCCACCCGGCAGGTAAACAAATATTTGCCAATTTTCTCACAGTGGGTTCACTTCCAGTTTTGAGGAACTGATTGTAGACATTCCTTTGAACCCACTAGAAAGGAAAGACATAGGTCCAGGTTACAACAGGTGGTTGCTCGTTTGTTGAGCTGCTCTGAGGTTTCTCCTGGAAAGAAAACTGCAGATGAACCCCATGGTGTCAGTCCGTTACTGGTGGTGAGCACACACACCACTGTTCAACAGTGTTCCAGCAGGACCTTTGCTCCTGAACTTGACCTTATGACCTCTATTAAAATATTACCCATGTGTTCAACTGGTTATTCAATGCTTTTATTCATTCCTCTACAATAAGTTCTTGAAACAAAGAATAAGACTAATGAGATTGAAATTACTGCAGCATCTTCGCCCATGAGTGAGCAAGGGCAAGATTTTATCCATTTTCAGGTATGCCTTACATAAGTGGTTCTAATACATAAAACAGTTTACCAATATTTACATAAGCCTCTAAATCTTCTCATCACTGTATTTAGGATATGGCTATTGTTAGTTATAGATATGTTACTCCTGATACATTGAAGGATTATCAAAGGCAAAAAAATATGTTTTGGGCATCTTTGATTGAAAAAATTAATAGCCATATGTAGCTCATAGTAAATGTTACACAAATATTTCTTAGCATCCTTAACACTTACAAAGAGTTACTAACCAGACATATTTTGTTTATAGGACAATCTATATACAGGGTCCAGCAGAAGTAATGCCTGCTTGAGTGTGGTGGGTAGGGCAATGATATGGGTGTAACGATTTATAGTTTTAACTTGAACATTTCATCTAAACTGTCATATGGCACGCTTGAGTGTGATAGTGTTATGTTACAGAATTGCATGCTTATAATTTTTAATAAATGATTTTGTAATATACAAGGGGCTTTATCTGTGCCCTTTACATTCTTATTTTTTCATTTGTGTGTATAATAATATTTGCATATTACCATTAATATATTTTTCTCACATCTATGTCCTTTATTATGACTGTATATTTTAAAATATTTTATGTATTTATCTTCAGAGAGAAGGGAAGGGAGGGAGAAGGAGAGGGAAGGAAAACATCGATGTGTGAGAGATATAGCTATCAGTTGCCTCTCACACGCTCCCCAACCAGGGACCTGGCCCTCAACCCAGGTATGTCCCCCAATTGGGAATCAAACTGGGGACCCTTGCATTTGCAGGCTAGCACTCAATCTACTGAGCCACACCAGCCAAGGCATATTGCGACTTTATGTTTTAACACTCATAGTGACTTCTACAATTTTTTTATTGCTAATATTGTAAGCCCAAAACAATTCTCAGAAAAATACATTACTGTACCTAATATTTTATCTACCTAGGATGAGCTGAGCCTTTGTTCACTCAGGGTATTACCAACCATCACTGCGGGAATAAGAGTCAAGCGAACACGATAATAGTGTGAGATGCAACTCACAGTCAGTATATTTATTTGTGTTTTGGAAGATCTTTTCTCATAGCTACAGAGTGACCCAGTAACTGTGGAGCATCCATTATCATTTCATACCTACTGTTCTGTTCATCAGAAAAAGAGAGATAGCTATTTAAAAAAATTTGAAAGTAATAGAAGAACATATTACCCTTGAAACTTATTTAAAAACAAGTTTGAATTTGCTTTGATCAGCATTCCCCCCCCCCAAAATAACCATTGTAGCCCCCAGAGCAGCCTTTGTTACTTGTCTTTCTTGTCCACTTGCTCCTGTGTGATCTCATCCAGCCTTTTGTGTCAAATAACATCAATATGTGAGTGATATACACGGATACATGTTTAATCCTGAGCACTTATCAGAACTATCAACTTACAAAAACTGCATACTCATTGTCACTAATTGGATGTCAAAAGGCAGCTTAAACTTGTTACCCGTAAGTAAATTACTATTCCTCTCTCAGAACCTACCTTCCCCAATATTGTTCCTTTATTTATCAGTGCCTATAATTGCCTTGAATACTCACTTTCTCTTACCATATA
>PVJI01023884.1:0-22667 GCA_004026765.1 Micronycteris hirsuta
CCTTCTATTTCTAAATATATTTTTGAATAAAAAAGATATGGTACATATATATAATGGAATACTACACAACCATAAGAAAAGATGAAATACTACCACTTGCAACAACATTGATGGATCTTGAGAATATCACGCTAAGAGAAATAAGTCAGACAGAAGATGTCAAGGACCATGTGATTGCACTCATATGGCATATAAAACTGAAGGCAACAAATGAAGAAACAAGGCAAACAAAAACTCATAGGTGCAGAAAACAGTATGGTGGTTACCAGAGGGAAAGGGGGGCTAGGAGGAGTTAGTAAAAGGGTAAAGAAGATCAAATACATGGTCATGGAAGGAGATTTGACTTTGGGTAGTAAACACCCAGATACACAGATGGTGTATATAGAACTGTACATTTGAAACATACAATTTTATTAACCTCAATAAATTTAATTTTAAAAAGATATACTTTTGTCAATAATCTGTTTAAAACCCTCCTCTGAATCTTTCTTGCCACATGATTAATTCATACTCCTTGGCATGACATAAACCCCCCTTCATAAAATAATATTTACTCTGAAGCTTTATGTTCCTTCATATACTCTACTCTAGCTTTGATTAACTCTCTAACTTCTCAGCTTTACCCCACACAATTTCTTATCTCTGTTTAACTCTCACTTCTTCCCATGAAACCATATTTGTCCTCAAAAGCTTAGAATTCTAAATTATGTCAGGTTTTACATGAAGTTGCTTTTTAAAACATGGGAAGGATATACTCATTCTTAAATTTTTTAAAACTTTGGCATATTGTTTGGTGAATATTGCCTATGTTTTCAAGATGATTTGTACTATTGAAAAGGCTATGTATAGAAAACCCCAAACTGACTGAAAATTCATATGTATGAGTATTCTTTTCAGATGAAAGTAGGTCAGAGTGGGGAAATAATATTCAGAATTAGTACTCGATATCTACATATATTTTACAATAAAAAGGTGATTCCCAACATGAAGTTAATTTTTCCTTCTTTTTAAGAGTATAAAATAGAATGTTTTGTAAATACTTTCTTTGTCTCAAAAATTTAAATAGTATTTAAACATCTAAAATGTTAGGCAATAGTTTCCAATACAAACATAGAGTTAAAAAACCAGGGTTAGTTAGAATGTTATATGTATAAAGAAGGAGTTTCTAAGCAATATTGTTTAAAGTAAGTAAAGTGTTTGATTTCCACTATAATGTAATTTTTAAAGTATGTATTATTTGACATTTTTAGTCACTTACCTCACTTTTGTTTCTCTTTGCTCTTTGAAAGAGACAGAAATCAGAAATGCATAGACTTTTGTGGTTAGTTGGATAAAACTGATAAAATCATAATCAATGATTATAATGTATATGGCACAAGTGAAATTCTTAGCTTAAATATAACAGGAATTTTATTAAAATAACTTCAAGTGACTTTGGGATATTTTAAAACCTTGCCTAAATATTCCAGATGGGCAGTTATGAATGTAAAGCTCAAATTTTTCTCTGGTACAGTGGGCCTTTCCTATGATAATCATTTAAATATTCTGGTTATTTGAATGCCAGGTACCTGAAATTTTACCTTCTCACATCAGATCAAAGATTGAAGGAAATAATTTTTCATTATGGCTTCATCACATCTTCAAAAATATTGCTAGAAAAAGTCTTGGTATTTAAGCCTAAAATATTTATAAAAATTTAAATAACCTGTCTGTTTTTATCAGTATAAATTATAACAGCTTTATTACACTATAATGAGGATCAAACTGAGAATATTAATTAGGCATTACTCACTTATTGAAGATTTAAATTTTTGGATAAATATATCACAACAAATTAAACTGCCTCTTAACCAATTTCTTCCTGATTTTCTTGTGATATTTCAAATGGCTTCTTAAAACTATCATATGAACATGTAGGATTTTTCACTATTCAGGATTCTGAGTTGCCAGTTTCCAAAACCAAAAGATAACATTTTCCTGATTATTAATTAGTTTAGATTATATTAATGTATTAATATACTTACTGAATATTCATCATTGTCTCTGCTTATTTATCTTTTGTCCATTTTCTTTTAGGTTTATTTGTATTTTCTTATTGACTTGTAGGAACAAACTATTATCTTTAGTTTGTTATGCATTTTTAAACATATCCTTTTCATTTGACTTACCATTTTACTTTCTTTATGACATATTTTAGGAAAACATTTAATTTTAATGTATTTAAATTTAGAATTTTCCTTTTATTTTAAATATTTTACATCTTGCTTAAAAATTCTTTTCAGCCCTGGCTGGTGTAGCTCAATGGATTGAGCGCGGGCTGAGAACCAAAGGGTTGCTGGTTTGATTCCCAGTCAGGGCACATGCCTGGGTTGCAGGCCAAGTCCCCAGTGGGGGCCATGTGAGAGGCAACCATACATTGCTGTTTCTCTCCGTCTCTTTTCCCCTCCCTTCCCCTTTCTCTAAAGATAAATAAAACCTTAAAAAATTTTTCTTTTCATACTGCAGGGTCATATAAAATATTTCTTTGTAAAATTTTAAAGGTTTTTACTAGAGATTTAATTGTATAACAGTGAGAAATTCTTTGTGTTAAACAGTAGAGTAGGTAATAATTTTCATTTAAAAATTTTTTTCTCAACATCAATTTTATTGCAAAAGTCAGTCATTTCTTAGAAATAAGCTATGTTGTATCAGTCATATATCAAGTTTTTAGAATGACTGTATCTGTTTCTGGCTCCTGCATTTCATTGGTTAATTTTACCTCTGGATTACAATAAATTATTTCATTACTTTGCCTGTTTCATACTATATTTTGGTATCTGATATGGTAGTTCTCTCCTTTTTTTCCTTTATAGACATCTTTGGCTATTCTTAGGATGTATAAATTTTAGAATAAGGTTGTCATATTCTATGAAAAATCTATTGGGATTTCAAGTAATTGCATTCATAATTTTTGGTTATGTAGATGAATTTAATCTCTTCAGGAGTGTGTTTTGGATTCTATTGTATGTACTATACTATCAGCATAAGAAAATTCCAGCAGAATAGCAAATGCCAAGACCTGTTTAGAGAAGAGAACTAAGTAGGAGGTAAACAGGGAAGTTGGACAAATTGATGAAAACTTAATGTTAAATTATTGATTCTGGAACACACAGTCAGGAGCTGCACGATGTCTTCTCCACTCTATATGCTGCTCTACTGCATTAACAGGGATGATTATGTGTGCTTTGCTTTGAGCAGTGGGGCTTCAGCAAACATAACACAAGCAAAGCTTTGTTAAGCATTTGCCCATTGAGATTTGTCCTTTTAGAAGACGCTCCTGGCCACTAGACATGTGAGTGAGGCCTTCTTTATCACTGTTCCCAGTTGAGTGAGCAGATGTGTGCCTCCACATTTTTGGCCCCAGGCAAGAACCAACAAAATTTCCCAGCTGAGTCCAGAAAAAATATCTCAATGGTAACCAAATAAATGTTTGCTTTAGCCACAAAGTTTTAATGTGTGTGTTTGTATATATGTGTATAGCTACAGATAACAGAAAAAAATAATAGTTACTTTTGTGAAGGTATTTTCATTAGAATAATGGAGGCTAAATGCAGATTTCAATGAATAAGTGAGGAAGCAGAGATACTAACTAAATTTAGAGGTTAAGCGGAACAGTAAGAAAAAGTTCAAAAAGGATGTTTAAAGGTATGTATGGGGTAAATTTTTTTCTTGAGAACAGGAGAAACATCAATATTTTAAATGGGACAGGAGGGAGTTAAGAAAAAAGGATAACAAAATCCTTTTTTCTTAATAACAAGATGTTTGAAAGATGCTTGGAAGATGGAATGCAGATGAAGTCATTAGCCATTGGTGGGGAAAGAAAATCTTCCATGAAAAGGACAAAAGAAATCATGTTTGCAGAATTCAAGGATATTCATACATGGGTAACAAGAGTTTGAGGTATTTCTGTTATTATGTCTTCCAACTGGGGAGGGGGAAGTAAGAGATCAATGGGTAGTTAGGTGGACAACTTGGAGACCTGACCAAAGAAAGGATTGGAGTAGATACCAGAGAATAATATGAGAGAAAGTTCTGGTTGACAAACAGCATAATTTCAGAACACTATTAAAGGTTCCATTAAGGTTAGAGACCACAAACGTATAATATCTTAAATTTGAATTATTGTGTAATGTTCTTCATCACTATTCAGCAGACCACATGTAGGAGAGGAGACAGCACACCATTAGAGAGATCTCTTCGGGGTTGACATTTTTACAGACTATAACGATAATAGGATAAAGACATAAAGGACCAAATATACTAATTTAAGAGTTGAATTGACTAAGAAAGGAAATAAAGGAAAATGGGAATGATAGAATGGGAAACAGTGGCTATGTCAGGATTCTAAGTGTCCTTACGTTTCAAATGAAATATCATTGATAACTCAAAGTATCAGCAATTTGGTCAAGAGGGCCAGATGGTTAAATATTAGTTTTCAAACTTAAAAACAAATATAAAGTGGTATGATCAAAGCAAAGGTTTCGAACTAGAATTATAAACATTTCAACAATCAAGTGTTTCGGTCCTCCTAGCTGTCATGTCGTTGGGACAGATGACACAGCACAATGACAAATGGGGTGTTCTTAGAGCTCACATATACCTGGTCTGAATGCTGGCTTTGCCACTGACTGCAACCTGGGGAAAAACCAACCTGTGGGGTCATTTTCCTCATCTGCAACTGGGGATAATGGTAGTTTCTACCTCACAAGTTTTCAATAAGGAGTCAATGAAACCATGTATATTAGGCCCATGATATATAGTAAGCACTTAATAAAGTTGAGCTTCATTATCATTGTTATTGACGATAATGTTACTTCTGTACAATCTAATCTTTGTATTTTAAAGAATGATTTCTAAATACAGACAGTCCCCAACTTAGGATGCTTCGACTTGCTGTATTTTGACATTATGATGGTACAAAAGTGATACCCATTTAGTAGAAACTGTACTTCAGATCTGTAATTTAAATCTTTTCCTGCACTAGCAATATACAGCAAGATACTCTCTAGTGATGCAGCGAGCTACACACAGCTCCTTGTCAGCTCACAACCACGAAGGTAAACAACCAATACCATACAGCAGCAATTTTTCACCTTTTCCACCTCATAGCACACATATACTTATTACTAAAGTTCCATGGCACACCAAAAATACACTATATTTTTTGCTGATCTGAAAAAATATTGGTATAATTTTGATTTATTCACACGGGACAGCTATTGCTGCATTGGCTGTTGTTATTTTTTTTTATTTGGCAATCTAAGGGAAAAGAGGTCAGTGCCTCTAACTATAACTAGTCAGGTATTGCATGGTTTAAAAATTCTTGCAATAATTTTGCCCAGCTGTAGTCTAATGGAAGTGTTCTGAGCCTGTTTAAGGTAGGCGCGTCTTAGCTATGATATGCAGTAGGTTAGGTGTATTAAATGCATTTATCGGGATGTAACCCCATCGTAAGTCAAGGAACATCTGTACTTTTTCTCTATGCCATTCCTCATGGTTGCATCCGAATGACCTGAATTGACTAAATAAAGAGGAAAATTTCAATTCAGTAGAGATCATTCCAAATTAAATAAAACTATCTCTACTCTAGCAGAATAAGGTGGCAGAAAAATTAAACAAAACCTTAATTTCCATGGGAAGTTATCCAGGCAATTACTTCCATCATTTTGCTGTGTTTTCTCATTCTTTGCAATAGTAAATGTAGAGAAAATGTCCATAGTAACTATACTCTGAAAAGGTTTCTTTTCAAGATTCAGAATTGCAATTAAACTGCTGTGAGTGATGGACAAACTTATGGCAGATGCATTTCTGCTCATCAGAGGTTCTACAGTATTTATTCAGACACAAAGGAAACCACTGTGACTTAATGAGCAAACAAACTAATGGTGGATCCAAAAAAGATGGATCTTTCATTTATCTAATATGTATTCCATACCCAAAGTAGATGGCAGCTATTCAATTACATACAGAGATTGATCTAATAAAAGGTTAAAATTATCCTCATGAAAAACAAACAAGCTTTATCCCCAAAAGACACTCCATGCCCCTCAGCAGTCTCCACAGCCCTAGGAAACCATCACCTCTGTTCTGTGTCTCTATGGACTGGCCCATCGTGGACACTTCATATGAATGGGATCATATAATCTGAGGTCTTTTGTGAATATGATGATGGTTATATAACTCTGAAAATACACTAAAAGCCATTGGATTGTACACTTTAAATGGCAAACTTTATGGTATGTAAATTATCTCAATAAGTAGTGTTTAAAAATCAAGCAGTTCAGAATCACTGGGTCAAAAGGCAGATCCATTTCCAGTTTTTTAAGGAAATTCCATGCTGTTTTCCACGGTGGCTACACCGGTCTGCATTCCCACTAACAGTCCATCAGTAAATGAGTGGATCAAAAAACTGTGGTACATTTACACAATGGAATACTACACAGCACAAAAACAGAAGGAATTCCTACCTTGTGCAACGGCATGGATGGAAGTGGAGAATATTACGCTAAGTGAAATAAGCCAGTCAGTAAAAATCAAATACCATATGATCTCACCTATAAGAGGAACCTAATGAATAAAAATAAACTAATGAGCAAAATAGAACCAGAGGCATGGAAACATGGAAGAGAATGACAGCAACCAGAGAGGAGGTGGGGGAGGGGATATTGGTGGAAAGCGGGGAAGGGACTAGTCAAAGAACACATATGAATGACCCACGGACACGGAGAACAGTGCGGGGACTGACTGAGGGAGCAGGGGGTGGGCTGTGCAGAAGAGGGCAAAGGGGAAAAATGGGACAGCTATAACAGAATAACAATAAAAGTGTTTTAAAAATCAAGCAGTTTGTAAAGAAACATATGAACACTTTAGACAAAAGTAAAAATGTTGCAAATTAAAAGAAGAGGGAAAATGTCTTGGTTTAGACAGAGCATCATTTTCTTTCTTTCCTTGACTCCATTCTATCCCATCAAAATTATAATCATTGAGTCCCCAGGAAAAACCAAACTTCATCAGAAGGAAACATCACTGTGGATTGAACAACGCAAAAGTCAAGCATTGAACTCACAGATTTGTGGGCCTTGGCAGGACCTAGTTAAATAAACCTGTACTTGGGCAAACACCCCCTTCCTTCTCTTGTGCTGACTGCTGAACACTTCATGGGCCAGTCTGTCTTCATCACTGCACCAAAGTTTTCCAACAGTTAGAATATGAAAACACAAGAATTAAAGAATTTAGAGAAATAATTAAGCCAATTGTCTGCTTTGACTCTCAACTCTAAAATCCAGAAGAATCAGAAAATCTGCAACTCAGAATAAGAATTATTTTGTGCAGCTCTTGATGGGACCTACAGTGGAATTTGGGGCCAAGGCTCCAGCTGGTTATCATCAAGTTGTTTTCTGCAGCTTTGTTTTGCTCGCCGTATACATAATCCCCTGGAAACTAGAAAAGGAGGAGGCTCCATTGTTCCCCCAGCACTAAACAGGTACAAGACAGTGCCTGGGATTGTAGGCAATGAATGAGTAACGTAAAAAATGTTAATCTCTTCTCAAGGGTATAATCTGTTGACAACTTTTATTGGGTAGAATATTTTTAAGTGATAAAAATGTTGAGGAGACATGCTTTTATCTCCATTTCATTCATGCATTCTAGAATCATTAAAATGTACCCAGACACACGCTACAAAAATTCAGTATTTTCTGCAAGATAAGTATTCATTTTAAATATTTCTTAAATAAGTAATCCACTTTATTTGAATTTAGGTTAATGCTTAGGTTAACTAATTCTGAATTATCTGTAGAAAAATATCATACATAATATTTCCATAAAAAAACATATGTGTTCATCTTTTTGGAAATAAAGCTTTTGTTTATCAGAAATTCACAAGCTAGTCTTTACATATTTCTTTCAATTCCTGTTTGCTTCATTTTCTTTCATTGAAATTTGGCAAGGAGTATGAACGTAAAATTGTCTAACTAATATTACCAAAAGTTCACTTTTTCCAAATAATGATGGGAAGTTCTTTTCTCATTTTAGTAGGTTAGTCAGAAAGAAAATATCTTTAAAGAAGAGAAGTAGCTACCAGTTCTCAATATATTAATTCAAATCTAGATAAGTAAATGTCTGATCAATAGTTGTGGTAACCTAAACAAAAAATACAGCATAAGAGACTTAGGTAAATAGACTATATTTACTAGTTCAACACCAGAAAATTTAACTAGCAAATATACAGTCAAAATTAAATATTTTTTAAATTTAGAACATAGGAAGTCTATAACAGGTCTTGAAATTAAAAAAAGATTATGAGCATTTATTTCACAATAAATTAGTCTAAATATATATGGATATTTATTTACTTATATACACATTATGTTATCATTATTAGAGTTTTTTTCCTAAAGTGTGTTTATCTAACATTCTTATTTTGTGTTTCATGTTGTCAAAAATGCCAACTAACACTGTATTTTAATGAGAATTAAGGCCTTCTTTTGCCCTTTAGAGTCATAAAACAGAGGCTAAAATGGGCTTTGGAGTCAGATGGAACTCAGTTTAACTTTCAGCTTTAATGCTTGCTGCATGTGCAATGACATAAATTACTTGATTAATCTAAATCTTAGAATTATAATCTTCGCCAGGAAAGCAGGATTCCTGTAAAGGACAAATATAAAAAATATGGGTGCCCTGAAAATAGCAGATGTTTGGTCAAGGGTAGCTCTTACTATATAAGGTGGATAGGTGCCTCAGATGAATCCAGAAAAGAAAAAAAAAGGTCCGTTTCAGGACCCCATTCATTTTTTTCATTCAACAGACATTTATTTAGTGCTTACTACCTATTAGGCTCTTAGGTCAGCACCAGAAGACGGCATTAACAAAGAAACAACAGAAATAATATGATACTAAATAAGGTGATACAAATAGTATTATAGAAATAACAATCGCTAATATATACGGAAGTCATACCATATGTTGGCACTTTAACATGGTATCTTCATTCTCATTTAAGGTCACAGAATGTGCAGCTATAAAGCCTGTGATTTTAAGACATGCAGTATAATGCTTTTCTTGAAGGAAACAAAACCCTAGACCAAGCATCACAGTGGCTGACCAGAACTTCTCAGAGCTACATAGTAACAGTGTGGAGGAAGAGCAGTAACACAGGTCTCTGGCAAACTGATCCCCTCATTTGGACACTCAAATTGTGTATTAATTGCTCAGAAATACAATCTTTACACAAATCTGAAAAGGTTTTCATTATTTTTAAATCATTCTTTGAAAATAATGGAAAGTTACAATGATTTCAAGAGTGAACTCCCTTCAGAATAATGAAGGGAAAGTAAAAGTTTAAAAATACAAAGAAAGAATAATTACGTATTCTCTTTCAACATACCTATCAAGTATTTCTAGAACAAAATAACTCACTTAAAAATAACACACTCCTTTTATATACCAATTTACTCATCTAATCAGTTTAGTGTCCAAAAACAGGGTGTAAATACTATTTAATTTATTAATCAAGTTGGTTATGGAAATTACTACTTACCATGATTGCCTTTGGATAAAGAAGAAATAAGTAGGGGGGAATTTATTGAATGAGGTTGTTTTACCCTTCTGGAGTGAGAGTATCAAAACCATGTCTAAATTAGAAAATTATAAAACTAAGCCAAGATTCTATAAACTATTTGAACTATCGTAAAAAAAGAACTTTTTGAGTTCTTGAACTAAATGACTCCTATAGGCTCTATAGTGCTTATAAAAATGTTAGCATTTTAAAGGTCACTT
Source organism: Micronycteris hirsuta (assembly GCA_004026765.1). NCBI lineage: Eukaryota > Metazoa > Chordata > Mammalia > Chiroptera > Phyllostomidae > Micronycteris > Micronycteris hirsuta. The sequence goes on from PVJI01023884.1 coordinate 9,817, forward strand.
ACCTGTTTCAAATGCTCCTGTAGTCTAGACTCCACTCCTTCAATGTGCGAAATCATTTTGTTGACACATGGTGCTGGAATGTTTACTAAAGAACAGCTGCGACGTCGGCATGGGTAGCTAAAGTAAATGCCTTTGTTCACCTCTAAAAATAATGCAGGTAGAGGAAGTTAATTATCAGTTCAGAATGTGCAAAAATACTCATCTTTATTAAACTAATACTCTCAAAGTGTTTTTAAAAACATGTTGATAAATATTTCATAATTACAGTATGAACCTTCTAAAAATTTAAAAGCTAAAATAATTATTTATGACTTAAAATGTAACAAATAAAAATGAGCCTAAGAAGCAAGAATAAAACTACAAAGTCAAAAAGTTTGTGTTCCACAACATTATGAACTAACCATTGGGAAGAAAAGTAAAAAAAAAAAAGGCAGAAAACATATTAACCCATTTGTTTCTAAATAAATCCTGAATCACTGAAAAATGACTTTGAAATATTTTTTAAACTCTCCTTTCAAAGAGATTCTACATCTTCCAATGTAAATAATATCCAACTGCTCATGCATTGAAGGAGTTCCTCCTTAAACCCAGCATGAGTTTCTCTCTTGCTGAAGAAAATAAAAGCAGTTCCCCTTCACCCTCATAATAACCTCATTTTCTACCTTCCATTTCTGAAAATTGGAGTCTCTTACAAAGGGTGATTGATGTTCTCACTATAGCATTCAAGTTGTATTCATCATAAAATCCACTCAGTCTGATGTGCCTCAGTGATTCTAATCCTGGCATGTCCCAAACCAACTGAAGGTTGCAGAAGCACAGCAAAGCTGTCTGTGAAACTCCACCAAAGTGCTTACTTGCAGTCCTTTGGCCTCTAAGGACTCTGTTGGGCTGGAGTGTAGCTGCAGTCACTGATCTTAAATGCAAGACACAAAACAGGCTGGGTGCCTCAATGAGAACAGGTGATGACCTCATTTCAGTTGACCTTGAGAAACACAGAGGCAATGCTATTGCCTATTGACTGTGCCTTTTGTTTCAATGCCAACCCACAGAGATGGTAAGTATTTTAGATAACTTCATTTAAACTGCTGTCTTTTAAATGAAGTCTCACCATCTCCTCCTCCAAGAAACAACCACAGTGAAAATGGCATGTTTCATTTATAAATGAACGTTTTTACTCTACCCTATAGATATATATATGAAGATATGTATGTGTCTATATATATGTGTATCTGTATGCATATATAATCTATATTAATATGTGCCAAACACGGGACTATGCTTACTTTTTTATTCTCACCTGAGGACATTTTTTTATTACTTTTTTAGAGACAGAGCAAAGAGGGTGGAGAGAAAAAGAGAGGGAGAGACAGAGGCATCGATATGAGAAAGGATCATCAATTACTTACCTCCTATATGCTTCTGACCAGTGATTGAACCCATAACCCAGGTATGTGACCTGACAAAGGATCGAACCCACAGCCTTTCGATTTACAGGATGACACTTCAGCCAACTGAGGCACACCAGCCAGAACTATGCTAAGTACTTCAGATACAATGGTTTTTTTAACCTTTACAACAATCTTATGAAGTTGGATCATTGTCTTCATTTCATAAGTGAGGAAACCAAAGCTTAGAAAAATTTTAGAACATGTCCAATTCCAAAGAATTGGTAGGTGGGAGTTGAACTATATTTCCCTGGCCATGGAGTATAAGCTATACTACAGAGTTTGTTTTTAAACTTTAAGGAATATGGCAAAGGGAAGCAGTACTAAAAATATATTTCACAGCATCTCAAATGTTTCACATACCACTTGATTTTGAATTTCAATGTTCCTTTGAGAGATCAGTGTTGATACTCTGAAGTATTTTCGTTTGCTTTGACTATGCTTAACACATGTACTTGCTATGACTACTTTGTGTGTGTTACATTCCATATTTCCCCTTTCACTGATACACAGATATATATTTTCATGTCTGTAATAGTCAAAGGACCAAAGTACATGCTGATGAAAATTACATATTGATCTTCTATGCAAGTATCTTGATAAGGGCATGTTGCCTTTCCCTTTAGAAATAAGATCTTAATATACATTTAACAACTAGATAGTTTACCTTATACTCAAAACATTTGTTTTGCTTTGTTAAATGTGGGAAAAACAAGGATAGTAATGACTCATTTAACGCTTCTCTGCATGTGCTACTCTCAACCTATTATGTGAATACTAATTTATTTCTATAGCATCCTCATGGCTTGGGAATAACATTGAACATATGGTAAAGTGGGTAAAATAAAATACTCTGAAGTTAAATTTTCCACTGAAATTCAGTAAAAAGACATGGTATCATAAGCAATAGAAGATAGAACCAAAATTCTGGAGTTTTTATAAATGTTTTGATTCTGATGCATGCATGGTGTAAGTTAAAATTTTGCATTTTATTTTAATTTTACCCACATTAAAGAGACACTTAGACCAGTGAACTAGGTGTCATGTTCATTCACTCTTTGACTTGACTATACGTTGTGATTCCTAAGCTAAAAGTACTCAATCTCTCACTCCAGATTTCTCGCTCAATAAATGAATGGGTTGATAGGATGTTACCTAAAATATTTTGCACTTAAAATTCCATGATACAATGAGAATTACTGGTTTTAGTCAAACATTAATGCATAGAGCTGCTCCTGGTGAAGTGGTCAGGGTGTTTAAAGAATTAAGCTCAAACAGGACTCTCATCCTTTCTAAAGATCCACCCAACTCTAACTTCCTCGCTCAGAATCAATGTATAAGAGAGAAGATCCACCTGGATCTAGGCCAGCATTGAGGTTTGTTGAGACTTTGCAACATGAAACTTCTGTCTGAGAGAAAATATGGACTGGCTGATTATGTTGGCAAATGAAATTAAAATACTATGTTCATAAAGTATCAATTCTCCTTGCTCAGTGAATTTGATCTTTACATAATTTGTTCACCCAGACATAATAATTTAATCTGTATTTCAAATTTTAGAATGGCAAAACTAAAACCATATCAGTGGGTATAGGAAGGGATGACCAATATTGACTACAAAGGTCATGAATGAACTTTCTGGAAAGATGGGAGATTCTATATCCTGTTTAGATATAGTTAAATAAATATTTATATTTGTCAAAAGTCATTCTTGTGTATACTTGAAATGAGTAAACTATATTGAACTTAAATTGTACCTCAGTAAATTTGTTTTATAAAAAGACCACTAACCATACTCTAGTAATAGAATTCAATAACCTCCTATCATCACCATCTCTTTTAATACTTTAGAACAGAGTAGACAACACTTCCCCGAAATATTCTTCTTTAATAGCTTTCTCGCACTTCTTCATTGCCTATTTCTCCTCATAGACATGACTCTTGGTAAGAATTAATTTTCTCTTAGTCATCTCCTCTAAGTGATTAACTCCCACCTAAGCATCTTCAGATTTAACTTTATCCTGAATTCCTTGTCAAAATGTATAAATCTTCCCAAACATATCCTTCTTGGAGCCTGACCCTAGCACTGAATGTAGAAAAAAGAAGGCAAGACCTGAGGGATCCTTTGAGGGATGAGAGAATGAAAGCTAAAGTTAGAATGTACACATTGAGAACCTGATATACCACAAACAAGGAAATAAAGAAATCCATGTAGACACCAGTAGACTAAGATGTCAAGGCCAAAAAGGCTACAGAGGAAAAGAAACATATTCCTGCCATAAGAAATAGAGCTGGAAAAGATACAGGAGACATACAGAGAAAGCTCCAGGATGGGAGGGATCTGATACATTCCAAGCAGTGAGAAGGGTGTCTTACACAGAGTGGAGAGCAGAAACTATTTGGCAAATAACAAAATGATGAGAGACTAAAGATACGCCAAGACAAAACTTTTGATTGCAGGCCTGCCTCAAATCTATTTGGTATTCAACATTTGGACTTTGTCAAGGCCAACAAGCCAAAGGAAGTCTTCAAGAGACAAACCACTTTGCAAAGCCAATATTTCTAAAACTAAACTCATTTTCATTCCACTCAACCTCTTGCTCTTTCTTACTTCTCTGTTCTCATTATCAAAGTGTGCAGCAGTTAAATCACTATTGAATCCTCTTTTCATTCAAGTTCCTATATGACTATGTTACCAAATGTTATTCCTTCATAATGTCTCTTTAATTCCTGTCTTTTATAACCATTTCTACTTCATAAATCAAGCCCTTATTACCTTAAGCCTGGACTATAATGAGTAAGGTAACCACTCTCCATATTTCCTCCTGTAGACAAATAATTCTGCATAGCAGACTCATATTGCCAAGCAAAGGATTTGACCATGTAATAGCTCTACTTATATGTAAAACCACTCCTGAGCCTAAAACTCAAAATGCTTTATTTTAACTAATCACCTTTAATTTCTGAATCTTCCTTATAGTATAGTCAAAATCTACTTTTCCATATTTTGTACTATTTCATCACTGTTATTTGACATCCTGTACTTCTTGCTTAAACACTGTCCTCACTTTTCTTAAACAAATGCATCCTTCAAGATTCAGTTCAAACCTGTCCTTACCCACTGACAGTTCTCCTAACCCTTAGAGACTATAAATATTGGTGTTACTCAAAACACTGAGGGTATTTCTTGTCCATACTATTCATTTGTCATGTACTACGGTGACACTGTGATTTACAATAAATAATTTGTATTTGGCCTTTGCCCTGTTTTTGACATAGAGCTCCTAAAAACCTTGGAATTTCCTGAGAGCCATAAAGGTGTCCTTCATTGTGTTAATGAGATGACCTTAGGATCAATCACCAATGGTCAATGATATAATAAAGCATGCCTATGTAGTGAAGCCTCCATAAAAACTCAAAAGGACATGGTTCAAAAACCTTCGGGTTGTTGAACATATGGAGATTTGGGGAAAGTGGTTTGCCCAGAGAGGACCTAGAAGCTTTGCTCCCTTTCCCCAGACCCTGCCCTACGCATCTCTTCCATCTGGCAATTCCTGCGTGATATCCTTTTTATAATAAACTGATAATCTAGTAAGTAAAATGTTTCTTTGAGTTCTGTGAGCCACTCTAGCAAACTAAAGAACCCCAGAAAGGGGTGTTCATTAAAACCTCCAATCTATAGCAGTTGGTCAGAAGCACAGGTAAAACCTGGGATTTCCACTGGTATCTGCAGTAAATTGAGAGGCAGTCTTGTAGGACTAAGCTCTTACTGGGATCTGATGCTATTTCCAGGTAGATGGTGTCAGAATTGAGTTAAATGCAGAACACCCAGCTGGTTTCAAAGAATTGTTTGGAAACCTCATGTCCACACGTCTGAATCAAGAACAGAAATTTCTTATCCTCATCCAAAGACATCAGTTCATTGCTTTTAGAGAGAGAGAGAGAGAGAGATGTGAGAGGGAAATACCGTTTCAGTTGGTTGCCTCTCATCTGTGCCTCAATGAGGGATCGAACCCACCAACCTAGGTATGTGTCCTGACCAGGACTTGAACCTCCAAATTTTCCATCTATGGGATGATGCTCCACCAACTGAGCCACACCAGGGCAAGTACAGAAACTTTTAATGACCTTATTTCATCTCTGTTACTCCACATAACCATTCTTTTCTATTGTTTTGTACTAATTAGTACATAGTTACGTATTATTTGGCCTGAAGATTATATACTCCATTTCTAAAATATATATACACCTTAGTAGCACATATATATTCCAGTGTTTTTAACTTATTTGTCCATAAATCAATCCTTTGATAATTTAAAATTTGTCCAAACATACCTATGCCTTATAGCTTATTATGGGAAATAAACTCTAAGCCAAGACATTAAAATTCTATTCAAGATTTCTGCTGGACACAAATAGACAAAAGATCAAACTGGCAACTTATCCCAATTTTACCCTGTCTAACTGAAAATCTCCAGAGCAGAAATTTACCAATCAATTTTACCCTAACTGAAAGTCTCCAGAGCAGAAATTTACCAATCAAGATTAAATCAACATTAAAGTTTTTAATATAAAGTTCTCCTCCAGAATGATCTAGGAAACAAGTATGAACCCCTGTATATCAAATGTATACATTTTATAATCTCTTTCTTCATAATTCCACATATAATATCAAAAACACTTTCAAAGATGTTGAGTGGATTTTCAATGAACAATTTTTAATTCTGGATTTCACACCCCCAAAACAGAAATCCTCCTTCTCTTTCTTTAAAAAGGCATCTCCTTGTTAAACTGGAAAGTTCCTAGCACCTGCCAGTCGTGGCAAGAGCAATAAAAAAAGTTCATTTTTAAAATTCATGTGTTTGTGAAATTGTAATCTTTGAACTTCTTATGAACCAAACTGTAATTGATTTATTAGTAATAAAATACATTGTAATATTATATTCTCTATACTATATCATTACTTTGTTAACTTAATATTTAGGGGCTATTTCTCAATAAAAACACATATTGACATCACAAAATGATTAGTGAATAAAATATAGTTTACATAGGTTTCTGTACAATTTATACTCAGTCCTTACCTTCAGTGTTTGTCATTTTATCTTCAGGAAAAATCTCACCAGCTCCTTTAGGGGCACCAAATAAAACCAATGCTTGTGATGTGGCATTATCTTTGTAAAAGAAAAGAAAAATTTTAGAAAGCCATTAATATAAATTTTTAAATAATTAAGCTAATACACAAAAATATGTTATGAAAGTATTGTTCTTGAAAAAGCAATGATGATGCAAATATTAACCAAAACTTTCAGTAGAATACCTTTAGATGTTTTGGGGGTTATTCAATTTGCTTAACTCTCACAAAAAGGTATTCAATATAGCACACAGCTATTAGCAGCGAACAGAAAGACCAATCAGTAGACATTATGGGGTGATAAAAATATTTTGCCTGTAATGGAGTGGTGGCTCTACATTTATCATGTATACATTTAACAAAATGCATTAAATTACTATTTTAAAATGAGATTTTCATAATACATAAATTATAAAATAATAAAGAATTATGTATATTGCTCTAATAGCATTAAAATATTTTGATAGATTTTACAGGTATACATAAACATAAGATTTAAATGCTTGCAGAAGAACCAATACTAATATTTAGTAGCCATTACAAGTAGGATATTTATCTTCTAAAACTGCATTAAAAATAAAATGAGGCAAAAATAAATTCATATGAAAAATTAACAAACATAAAAGAAACAATGTATTGAAAAAGTATAAAAATGATAAAAATAGTGTTACCAGCTATTATATGTGAATGATTTAAATTTATCTAAAAAGAATGCCAAATAAAAATGATAGAGAAAAAACTGTAAATAAAATATATACATTTTTTTACTGAGAAAGAAAACTTGATGTAAGCAAATTATGAAGGAATCTAGAACTTAAGCTAAACAGTTATTAACTCTTAAACCTAAAAAGTAACTATTTTATCATTAAAGCTCTAGTTAACACATATTTATGTGTACATAGTAATACAGTAATATAATATATAAAAGCAATGCAATTTAACACAAAACAATTTTTTTAATTTAAATTTTAACTCACCATCATTTATGTATAACATATGCATCTCAGAATAACCAAATTATATATAGGTCTGATAAAAAATGACAGATTTGATAAACATATTATGAATCCCACAATGAAACAGAATACCTGATATTAACAGCAATGAAACTTTATGAAAAGTAAAGATATCTCAGGCAGCAATATATAACTCAAAAATTTAACAAGTAGAAACAATTTACAATTTGAAATTAATCACATAAAATTAATTCAAAAGTACTTGGGAAATTTTAATGTGCATTTCCATATAACAAGTGAGTCAAGAAATAATTCCATGTCATAAGGTTTTCATTAAAAAAATGAAAACACATTATAGAAAATCTTATTAAACTGAAAATCAACAACTCTTGTTAAATCCACCAGGGAATTGAAACCACAATGCAAACTAACCACAAAAAAAAAAAAAAAACCCAAAAAACAAAGAAACAAGGCAAACACAAAGAATCATAGCTTTCTGGGAGGAGAAGTTGAAGTCAAGGACGGGTATAAAAATTGAAACTGTAATTGATGAACTGTCGGAGGGAGGCTGTGTGAACTAGCTTGTGGATTAAACATTCCTGGGAACCAGTTTGAGAGGGTCACTCACACTTTCATTAGTTCTATTCCCAGGAGGTTCACCAGGTTCTCACAGTAAACAATGAAAAAATATTCTTTCCTGTTTCCAGAAGGAGAACAGGGAAAGTAACTATTTTGAATTACATCCAGGGTGAAAAAATAACCCTTTTCAAGGCTATGGGCTATGCCCAGAGTGTTCTGGTTTCTGCCTGCCCTCAAAAGAAACTCCTCCAACAGAGCCTAACTGAGAGAGGGAAGGGAAACAGCCAACTCCACCTCCCCGTAGCCTTCTTGTTTCATTGAATGCGGAAAAAGGTTTAGCAGCGTGGCATAACATTATGTATCTGTCAGAACCATAGAACTAAACTGATGAAGGACAAGCCCTAATGTAAACTCTGGGCTTTAGTTCACAATAATCTCTATTATTCTAACTCTAACTCTAACAAATCTAACTCTAACAAATATAGAACACTAGTGAAAGAGGTTAATAATGCCTGAAACTGTGAGGGGGCAGACAGTGGGTTCATGGGAACTCTATACTATCTGCCAATTTTCTGTGAATCTGAAACTACTCTAAAAGTTAAAATTTCTTAATTAAAAAATTTAATCAATAGGAACTGTCTCTGAGGAAATCAAGATTTTGGACTTACTAGTCAAAGAATTTACATCATCTATTTTTTTTATCCTCACCTGAGGACACTTTTTTCATTTTCTTCAGAAAAAGAGGAAGGGAGAGAGAGAAACATCAATGTGAAGGAGACACATCGAATGGCTGCCTCCCGTACAAGCCTGGATCCAGGATCAATCTCATGAGGGACCAGGGATCAAACCCACAACCTACACATGTGCCCTGACTGGGAATCCAACGCACAACTCTTCAGCTACGGGACCATGCTCCGACCCACTGAGTCATACCAGCCAGGGCAAGACTTTATATAACCTATTTTAAATATTTTCAATGAGCTAAAAAAAATCCGTGTTTAAAGAATTTTTTAAAGGTATGAAAATGATGTCAAATAGATAATATCAATAAGACAAAAGTAATAAGGAACCAAGTAGATATTATGGAGTTGAAAAGTATAATAAATGAAACAAAAATTTCTCTAGAGTGGCTCGATAATTACTTTGAGAAGGCATAAGAAGCATAAATGGTAGGTACAAAATAGACGGGGGGAGGTTAAGAAGAGTACGGGAAATTGAGAAGCCAAAGAACTTATATGTGCGACCCATGGACATGAACTAAGGGGTGGGGGGGATGCTGGTGGGAGGGCAGGGTGCAGGCTGGAGGGGAATAAAGGGGAGAAAAAAGTGGGACAACTATAATAGCATAATCAGTAAAATATACATTAAAAAATAAAGAAAGATCAATGAATTTGTAGATAGGTCAGCTGAGATTACCCAGTCTGAAAAACAGGGGGAAAAAATTAAGAAAAATGAATAGAACCTCAGAGACCTGTATGACGACATCAAGCTTACTATCGTATGCTTAATAGAAGTCTGAGAAAGAGAAGACGGGGAAAAGGAATGAAAAGGCTACTTTAAGAATCAATGACTAAAATATTCCAAATATGATGATATACTTTAATTTATAGGAAGCTCAAGAAACTCCAAGTAGAATGAAAAAGAAATTGGCAAATCACAACTGTGAAAAGCAAAATATCTTGAAAGCAGAGAGAGGCAAAAAATAGATCATTCACAAGGACTCATCACAAGAGCAAAGGTGATTTATGACTAGAAACCACAGAGCCAGAAGACAATAGAATGACATTTTAAAAATGCTGAATAAAAAAACTGTCAACCCCCCAAATTTTTTAGTTTAGTCTTTATTGTAGTTTTCCCATTACCTTTTAGTGCCTATACCCCTCCCCACCAGTGGTCGCCACGCTGCTGTTCAGGTCCACGATTTAACCTGGCAAAACTACCATTAAAAATGAAGAAAAAAGTAAGACATTTACAGATAAGCAAAAATTGATGTTTTCACTAGCAGATTTGCCTACAAATTTAAAAAGACTCATTCAGGTTCAAATGAAAAGAAAAGAGTAACTTGAATCCTCATAAGAAATAAATAGCATAGCACTAGAAAGAAAGGTAACTATACATTACATATTAGTCAAATATAAAATAATTATAAATGTAGCTTTAGTTTAGAACTTTTTATCTCCTATTTGATTTAAAATACAACTTCAGAAAGCAGTAATTTTAAATCTACAGCAGTGGGCACAAATGTGCAAAGACAATTTGTGATAAATATACAAAGACAATTTGTGACAATAACAGCAGAAGGAAAGGTAAAGTGAAACTATATAGAAGAAAAGTTCACGTTTAATATTAAAATTGAATTATTATTAATCTGAGATTGTTGCAAATTATGATGTCAATTGTAACCTCCAACATAAACACTAAAAAGTAATTCAGAAGTATATAGTAGGACAAATGACAAGGGAATTAAAACGGGACACTAGAACATATATTTTTATTGTAGGGAAGAAAGACATGAGACATCCAGAAAAATATTAAGTAGCAGATTTAAATGCTACTTTTAACAAATTAAACTAAATGTAAATGGATTAAACTCTCCAATCTAAAGTCAGACACTAGCAGAATTCAAAAACACACTTTAGATTCAAAAAGAAAAATAGCCTGACAGTAAAAGGATATTAAAGACATATCATCCAGAGAGCTGGAATATTCATACTAGTATCACATGAAATAGACTTTAATATAAAAATTATAATTAGAGATCAAAAACTATGTATAATGATAAAAGGGTCAAGTTATGAAGAAGCTGTGACAATTATAAACATATACAAACCTAACAAACCCTCAAAATGCTTGAAGCAAGCTGACTCAACTGAAGGAAGAAATAGACACTTTGGCAATAAAATGAGAGACTTCAGTTCCCCACTTCATATATTTATGTTGCCCACAGACACAACGAGGAAGAAGTTAGGCAAGTAAATAACAGATCTGAGAACACGATAAATCAGCTGGACCTAAGAAACAGCAGGCAGGGCATCTAACCTGTGGCCTGCAGCCCACACAGAATCATAGATTTACTTAGAATATTACAAGATTTTTTTGTCTTCATTAGTGTTTGTGTATTTAATGTGTGGCCCAAGACAACAATTCTTCTTCCAGTTGGGCCCAGAGATGCCAAAAGTTTGGACACCCCTGATACTAGAGAATATTCCACCAACGAGAGCAAAAACACATTTTTTTTAGGCTCACATGGAACATTCTCCATAATAGAGCATATAAAAGCCATAAACAAGTCTCATTGTATTCAAAAGAGATAAAATACAAAGTATCTCTGCAGAACGCAACAGTGAACATAACAATCAATGACCACAGCAGATTTGGGAAATTTTCATACATGTGAATTTTAAACACAACCCTGAATAAAGAATGGATCGAAGAAGAAATCACAAGGCAAATTAAAAAACACTTCGAGATGAATGAAAACAAAATTACAACATATCTAAACGTATGCACTTTAGTGAAATCAATGCTGAGGGAAATTTATAGTTGTATATACCTACATTTTTTTTTAAAAAGGTAAGAATTCAAATTAATAACCTAGTCTCTCATCCTTTGAAAAAGAAGAACAAATTAAGTATAAAAAAGCTGAGGAAGGAATATTAGAGACAAATGAAATGGAGAATAGCAATACATTAAAGAAAATACACAGAACAAGAAGGTGCTTCTTTGAAAATATTAACAAAATTGACAAAACTTTAGCTTAACTGACCCAGGGTCAGGGGGAGTAAAGACAATACTTGAAGTATTAAAATCAAGAATGAAAGAGGGATATTATTATTACCTTACAGAAAGGTTTATAAGAGAATAATATAAACAATATTACAGCAATGAATTAGATAAATTAGATGAAATGGACGAATTCCTAGAAAGCAAAAAACTATGAAAATTGACTCAAGAAAGAAAAATAGAAAATCTGAATAGAATTACGGCAAGAAATTAAATTAGTAATACAAAATCCTCCCACAAAGAAAAGTCCTTGATCAAACAGCTTCATCAGTAAATATCACCAAACAGTTAAAGAGAGTTAACACTGATGCTTCATAAATTTTGCAAAAAATAGAAGAGAAGGGGAACGCTTGCCAACTCATCCTACGAGCCCCACGTTATCCTGACACCAAAACCAAAGACATCACATAAAAATAAAACTATACACAAAAAAATTCCTTATGAACACAGATACAAAAACCCTCACAAAATACTAGAATACCAAATCAACAGCATATAAAAAGGAGTATACATCATTTTCAAGTGATATTTATCCCAGAAATGTTCAATATATAAAAATCTATCAGTGTCATGCACTATACCAAGAAAAGGGGAAAAAAACACACAATCATTTCAATAGATGCAAGAAAATGTATTTCACAATATTCAATCCCAGTCATGTAAAAACACACAACAAAGCAGAAACAGAAAGAAACTTCTTCAAAATAATAAAAGACCTTTGTGGAAAATCCACAACTAACATTTTATGATAAAGAATAAAACCTTTCTTCCAAGATCAGGAAAAAAGACCAACATATCTACACTTTGCCAAATCTACTCAATATTGTTGTGGAGACTCAGGCTGTAGTAATTAGACAGGAAAATAAAATAAAAGACAGCCAAAAATAAAATTAAATAAAAGGCATCAAAAAATAAAAAACTTAGGAATAAATTTAATAAAAGAAGTGCAAGACT